>WBZZ01004293.1:125000-132190 GCA_019918135.1 Paulinella micropora | reverse complement strand
ACAGTTAAAAAACAGTTGTAACGGTTATGAATTTAATTTTTTTTCAAAAATTTTGTAATTCTGACTTCAAGTAGATATATGTTAATATAATCTTTTATTTTTCAAATGGAATCAATATATCAAGTTTCAAGTATATGTAATTTATCTTGCACGGGATGCAAAAAAACACACAAGTTCATGTGTAACGGTTGTAACGGTTATAAATTTAAATTTTTTATTTTTTTAATACTATGATACTACAGAATTAATTATTCTGATTAGAAAAAACATATTATTTAGATATATTTAAGGAAAAACAAAACGTACAAGAGCAGAACAAAAATCCTACATAGCGGCCCTGGCAAGCACAAAACGGTTAAAAAACCGTTGTAATGGTTATGAATTTTAATTTTTTTTGAATTTTTTTTGTATTTCTTACTTCAAGTAGATATAATCTTTTATTTTGTAAATGGAATCAATATATTTCAAATATATATAATTTATCTTGCACTAGAATCTAATTTGCTATTTATCCTGTCAGTGACTGGTGAGTGTAAAACACTGTCACTGACTATGAAATATAAGCTTCCGCACCGGTTTTATGCTTCAAAAACATTGTAAATATGCTGAACAAACTTGTATTAATATAATTTCATGCATAGTTCAAGTAGTCGATGAGTATGTATTAATATAACGACTATAAGTGAGTGTCAGTGGCTGCCACCGCAGTAGCAAACTTGAAAATTTCTAGTCAAATTTGAATGTGAATTTGAATTTGAAGTAATACCATTAGAATTTAATAAATTAAATATAATAATATTGATTTTAATGTAAAACAACATAAAAAACAAAGAAAAACCAAGCTCATGCAACCCAAAACAACTATCTAGCAAATAAATTGCAAACGGTCGAAAACAACTGTAACGGCTAGAAATTCATTTTTTTTTGTTTAAAATAGTTGAAATATATTAAAATCTTCAATTTAGTAGTATATTCATTATTTTTTATATATTATTTTTTTTCTTGTACGGAATCTTGTTGTTTATCCTGTCACTGTATACTACATCGTTTATACGCTATTGGTGCTTTACGGAAATTTACTATTGGAAGTATTTTCTTGTTATTAAATGTAATTTAAGATGAATTCTCATTATATTTCCGGTTCTGATTAATATATCCGGTTTTAATGTTGTAGTAGGATAAGGAATATGGAGGAAAAGCTAGGAAGCTTGGACCCCCATACTATGGACCTAAAAACCTACATTTTACACTTAACCGTTTACCGGCGTGGAGAGGGTTATTAGGATGCAGAATACACAGTTGTGTAGCATCCATATGGAATAACCTCCCACATTAATAGCGTTGACCCGATCCTTCTACAGTACATGTAGTAACCGTTTGAAGTTTTGGAAAAAGGTCACGGAAAAACCGTGAAATTTGGCCTTTTTTCGTGACTGGGAATTTATGGCTAAATAAGGGAAAACGCACTTATGGTTTGTGGTGTGTTTTGGCATTTGTGCATGTTACGGACGTAACGCATCATGTCAGGGAACCAGTCAAAGGGACACTCCGGTTTGACCGGTGTTTTCCCTCTGGCTTGTTGTTTGGGTTCATTCCTGACAACCCTTTCTGTAATAGAAGTGGTCGTTAGTAGTGAACCAGTTGTGTTCAATTATTAAAATTCCTTTGTTACTTTTTCATTGAGATCGTAAGGGTAGACCTCCGGTCTTAATACATTTGGAGTCCCTTTGCCTTTATCCAACTCTGGAAAATACAAATTTTGGAATTGGAAACGACGCACTCTCTGGGGACAATCAGTCACTGTTGTTGACTGTGTCTTGGGGAAAAGTGCCAAGTAGCTTCTTGACAATCAGTACTCAGTACTGGTTGTGCGAGACAGTGCTTTTAGTCGTTACAGGGAAGGGAAAACAAAAAAGGTGGTAAGGAGGGTTTTGGAGAAACAGGGAAGAACCCTGATCTCGAAACTTGGACTTTGACACCTTGGAAATCAACATGTCATCTGGAGTGGTATACGATCCTTACAAGGACCCGTGTATTGAACCACTGGAAGGAAAGGCTGTGGGGGAGTTTATACAACATGTAGCAGCGGACTACATAGTAGACTCCAAATAACAGCATCTGTTTTTGGAACACTTTGTCCCTTTGGCAAGTAAGTACAAAGACAGACCAAAGGACAAGGAGGTTTACGATACGGTGAAAGCGGAGTCGGGTAACTTGGCAAGATGGGGCTACGATCTAGCCAATTTTACCTTCACTGGCTATTCACCTAGTGAACCTAAGCTCAAAACTTTGGTACCCATGCAGGTAAGGAGGATGGTAGCAAGGATGTTTGTGTCTTTGCACCTCCATGAACGCACATACATACATACATATGTACATACATATGTACATACATACATACATACATACATACATACATACACATACATATGTTACATACATACATGCATGCATGCATGCATACATACTTATTACGTACATACATACATACATACATGCATACATACATACATACATACATACATACATACATGCATATGCGTACGTACAAACATGCGTACGTACATACATACAGACAGACAGACAGACATACATACATACATACATACATACATACATACATACATACATACAACCACAGCGACCATCACCACACCACTACCAGCAGCAACAGCAAAACAAAAACAACAACAATAACAACAACAACAACAACATCAACACCAACAACAGCAACAAACAACAACAACAACAACAACAACAACAACAACAATAACAATAACAATAACAATGACAACAACACCAACAACAACAACACCAACACCAACAACAACAACAACAACAACTTACATACATACATAATGTACGTAAGTCTCAAACACCAACACAACCCCGCGCCCAAAAAGAGGTTGCGTCGAAGTTGCGTCCAACGACTTTCACCCGAAAGGTCACCCTTATTTTGTGGTGTTTTTCCAAAACTCTCGTCCGGTCCGGTTTTTCCCGGTTTTTTTTTGCGGTTGTTGGCAAAAACTAACAACATGTCGAAATTGCAGAGTCTTGTTGCTGTGTCGTTGTATCTTTTGTACTTGCTGTGCATGTCTACTTACACATATTTTTGAGGTGTTTTCACTTTCTCTTTCGTTTGTGTTTTTTCTGGGCTTTTGTGGATGCTTATTGCCTTCAGGCCGACAGGCTCGGAAACAAAAAGCGGCCTTTGCGGGAGGTACGTCAAGATCAAGCAAGTTTTGAGGCCAAGGTATGCTGTGCTTGCTTCTTTGCGTGCTGACAACTTTTTTGAAATGATTGCAGCACCTATTTCTTGTATGTTTGTTGTCATGCAGGCCATGGTCTTCCTCTGCAAAGTCCTGCAAAACGGCCTTTTTGCTATGTTTTGTTATGTTATGTTATGTTATGTTATGTTATGTTATGCTATGTTATGCTATGCTATGCTATGCTATGCTATATATGTATGTATGTATATATGTATATGCATGTATGTATTTATGTATGTATGTATGTATTTTACTATGCATGTATGTATGTATGTACATTGTATGTATGTATGTATGTATGTCTGTCTGTATGTATGTACGTACGCATGTTTGTACGTACGCATATGTATGTATGTACGTATGTATGTATGTAAGTATGTATGTATGTAGATATGTATGCATGCATGCTATGCTATGCTATGCTATGCTATGCTATGCTACGCTATGCTATGCTATGCTATGCTATGCTATGCTATGTATGTATGTATGCATGCATGCATGTATGTATGTATGTATGTATGTCTGTCTGTCTGTATGTATGTACGTACGCATGTTTGTACGTACGCATATGTACATATGTATGTATGTATGCATGCATGCATGTATGTATGTAATTGTATGTATGTATGTATCTATATATGTATGTATGTATGCATATATGTGCGTGCATATGCAATAAAAAACATTGTTCCAAACAACAACAAACAACAACAAACAACAACAACCAACAACAACAATTACAATAATAATAATAATAATAATAATAATAATAATAATAATAATAATAATAATAATAATAATAATAATAATAATAATAGTGCTTCTCTGTCAATGGCTGATGCAAATCTGCACATGCGCCTCCATCGTCTCACCCGTGAGGGGAGTACGAAGAATTGACGATAGGCTCTAATGACACCCCCGCATGGGCAGTTCCAACACTTCCAGACGGACCGGTATGTTCAATGAAATACTGGTGGCACCGACGGGAATCGAACTGGCTACAGGGCCCAGATGGTAGAACTTGACAATAATAATAATAATAATAATAATAATAATAATAATAATAATAATAGTGCTATTTTATATAATGTATGCATGTATAAGATCTGACATGTATGGATGTACGTATGTACGTATGTATGTATGTATGTATGCATCATGCATGCTATGCTATGCTATGCTATGCTATGCTATGCTATGATATGTATGTATGTATGTATGTATGTGTGTAATATTGTATGTATGTATGTATGTATGTATGTATGTATGCATGCATGTATGTATGTATATGTATGTATGTACGTTCGCATGTTTGTACGTACGCATGTATATATATATGCATGTATGCATGCATGCATGTATGTATGAATGTATGTATGTATGTATGCATGCATGTATGCATGTTGCACCTCGGCCGCTGCCGCCTCGGCACCTGTTATTGTAGTTGCACCTCGGCCGCTGCCGCCTCAACGTTGAGCTCAAAGGGGCAGGCAGCGACAGTATCGTAGAAATATTCGTCGTTAATTTTATTAAAGTCGCTATAATTTAAAAATTTCATTCAAATTTAAAACTTAAATTTAAATTAAGTAAAATAATAAATTACATTAATTTTAATATCAAAAATGATATAAAAGTTTGAAACAAAAAGAAAAAAAAGTATAATATCACGTACATGCAAAAAAACACACAAGACGTTCAATGACATTATGTAAAACAACATAAAAAACAAAGAAAAACCAAGCTCAGGCAACACAAAACAACTATCTAGCAAATAAATTGCAAACGGTCGAAAAACAACTGTAACGGCTAGAAATTCAAATTTTTTTTAATTTTTTTTGTTTAAAATAGTTGAAATACATTAAAATCTTCAATTTGATAGTCAATTTGATAGTATATTCATTATTTTTTTATATATTATTTTTTTTTCTTGTACGGAATCTTGTTGTTTATCCTGTCGTGAGTGTTACAATTTATTTATTTACTTACTTACTGCGTACTTCCACCTACTACGTACGTACGTCGCCTGCCTAACCCACCTACCCACCCACCTACCTACCTACTTACCTACGTGCCTGCCTTTCTACCTACCCACCTGCACGTGTTTGTTGCAGCGTACTTTGAAGGCAACGATGAAGAAGGGGACGAGGAAGACGACGAAGATGGTGAGGGAGGAGACGACGGTGGAGAGGGAGAGGAAGAAGACGAGGAGGAAGGTGAGGAAGAGCCACAGGACAAAGGTAAAAAAGCCGAAGCAGGCAAGAAGGATGCGGGGAAGGAGGCAGCCAAAGAAAAGGAGCAACCAAAGGAGCCGGCGAAGAAGAAACAGAAAACATAAAAGAAAAAGGAGCCTGCGAAACAGCCATTCAAAGTCGTGCATTTGTGCACTTATTGGTGTCTGGTGGCACCAGGAAAAGTCAATTGTTTTTTGTTGTCGAGCAAAGTCTTCTGTGTGAGATACTAAATAATAAATGTTAGAATTACTCATATTTCTAATGTGGCAAGTATTCTATCATTAAAAGTTGATTGGTGAAAAAAAAAAAAAAAAGTAAAAACAATATTATCAGTAACATTGTAAAATATTTACTTACCGCCGGCAGCGATGAGCACTGAAATCCGACTATAATACTAACGGGCATGGGGGGAGGGGATCTAATTAAAAAGGAGGCGCCTCATAATTTAATATTAATATTAATATCATCAAGTTTTTACCGTTGATAGATAGTATTTAGTATTTTAATGATGACAACTGTGTGTGAGTTTGGATACAACCCCAAGAGATAAATACACAACGAGCTCTTATTCTAAGTCTCTATCGCTGCATTAAGTCCTGACTCCTGAGAGCAGGTGAAATATTAATACCAGTAACTTGAATAGCAGAGCGGTCACTTCGTTTATATACGTAGATTTCTACTTGTTTGCAGACTTGGGTTGCAAAGTACGAACACGACTGCCTGAACGTAGATTGTGAGTTGATGAGCTCGCGTAACTTGAAACAGCTGTAAAGCATTTGAAGGATGGCTTGACTCAAGTCCGACTTATTAATATAATTTCAAGTGTCCGAAATTTGCATTTGGAAAAAGTTTCCACAGTTGTGATGTAAAACTTGACTCTGAGCAAGTCAAAATATTGTTTTCAATCACTTGTTTGCTTGTCCACGAATTTACCGCAACGTGCGTGTTTCACGGGAAATCAGAGTGTGAAAAAAGCAATAGTTAATCTTTTCTAAGAAGAACTTTGACTTGATCGTTTGAAGTCATTTCTGAACGAAAGGAGTCGAAAACTAGTTAGTTAGTGAAGTCGAAACGTTGTGTGTGTGTGTGTGTGTGAAGTCTGGAAATGTTTACGGTAATTTCTGTGGTTGTCCGTGCGAAGACTGTCGCTTTCAGTTATAGTATTAGGGAAGAACGTTAAGAGGCCTGGCGAGTGTACTAGAAGGCAATCCGAACTGCCTTTTCACTTGCTTTTGCGGCTTGTATGTGTGTAACTGTGTTTATGCGTATGTTTTTGATTTTGTTGGTTTACTTTGTTGGTTTCGAAGATAATCTTATCTTGGCGAAATCTCGCTACGCTGTATGCAAGCTCTCTAGAAGCTTGTACGTCTCCAGCGCTTGCGCCACGGGAATATCCGCAGGAAAGTCCTACACACATAGTCAAATAGATAGATAGATAGATAGATAGATAGATAGATAGACTGCTTACCAACGTTCGCATGGTAATCGAGACGGAGATGGTGACCAAAATGGATAGATACATAATAGATAGATAGATAGATAGATAGATAGCATGCATATGTTATATGTTATGTTATCTTCTGTGGTCTTATGACATGTTATCTCACGCAATGTTATATACCGAAAAACCAAGCTAAGTCCGACAGAAAGTTAGGTTAATTTCAAGTCACCTTAATTTATGTTATCTTAA
>WBZZ01004293.1:117500-120000 GCA_019918135.1 Paulinella micropora | reverse complement strand
GCAGTAAGGTTAGAAACAGGTAATAATGGGGCAGTAGTGGCAGGTAGAAAAAGGTAATAGTGGGGCAGTGGCGGGTAGAAAAAGGTAATAGTGGGGCAGTAGCGGGGGTAGGAAAAAGTAATAGTGGGGCAGTAGTGCGGTAGGAAAAGGTAATAGTGGGGCAGTATCTATCTATCTATCTATCTATCTATCTATCTATCTATCTATCTATCTATCTATCTATCTATCTATCTATCTATCTATCTATCTATCTGTCTGTCTGTCTTTCTGTCTATCTGTCTATCTATCTATCTATCTATCTATCTATCTATCTATCTATCTATCTATCTAGCTGTCTAGCTATCTAGCTATCTATCTATCTATCTATCTATCTATCTATCTATCTATCTATCTATCTATCTATCTATCTATCTATCTATCTATCTATCTATCTATCTATCTAGCGCGCTCTCTCTCTCTCATATATATATATATACATATATATATATATGTATATGTATCTATGTATCTATGTATCTACGTATCTATGTATCTATGTACCTATACCTATGTACCTATGCACCTATCTATCCATCAATCCATCAATCCATCAATCCATCTATCCATCCATCCATCCATCCATCCATCCATCCATCCATCCATCAATCTATCTGTGTTGGCAGAGACCTCTGCGGTGTATGACACGCACTGTTTCTCCACGAATGGGATGAAGCCACCCTCCAGGTCATAGGCTAAGGTGTGAACAGGCGCTAGGAACTTGGTGGAGACAGCTTTCTCAGACTCGCCCTGCATAATATACATACATGACATACGTCTCCGGGTCATAGGCCAGTAAGGTGCGAACAGGCGCTAGGAACTGCCTTATTAGTACTCGCTCTACACATAACATTAACACATATCACATACATCTCTAGGTCATAGGCTAAGGTGTGTGAAGAGGCGCTAGGAACTTGGTGGAGACAGCTTTCTCAGACTCGTCCTACCCATAACATAGATAACATACATCTCCAGGTCATGGGCCAAGTGTGAAATGGAGCTAGGAACTTGGTGGAGAGGTCCTTCTCAGACTCGCCACTACACATGACATACATACATAACATACATCTCCATGTCATATTCCAAGGTGTGAACAGGCGCTAGGAACTTGGTGCAGACTCTGCTTTCTCAGACTCGCCCTACACATAACATACATAACATACATGACATACATACATAACATACATAACATACATACATACATACATACATACATACATACATACATACATACATACATACATACATACATACATACATACGTACGTACGTACATACATACATACATACATACATACATACATACATACGTACGTCCATACATACATACATACATACGTACGTACATACGTACATACATACATACATGCATACACACATACACACATACACAACATACATAACATACATAACATACATCATACATAACATACATACATAACATACATGACATACATACATACATATACATACATATACATACATACATACATACATTACATTCATTACATTACATTCATTACGTTACATTCATTACATACATTACATACATTACACACATTACATTCATTACATTACATTCATTACGTTACATTCATTACATACATTACATACATTACACACATTACATACATAACATGCATAACATACATGACATACATGACATACATGACATAAATGACATAAATGACATACATAACATACAATAACATACATTAACATACATAACATACATAACATACGTAACATACGTAACATACATAACATACATAACATACATTACATACATTACATACATACATACATACATACATACATAACATAACATAACATAACATAACATACATGACATACATAACATACATAACATACATAGATACATAGATAGATACATACATACACACACACATACATACATACATACATACATACATACATACATACATGCATACATACATACCGTGCGCTGCAGCTCCTCGCCGCGCATCAGTAACAGCTCATCCACCTTACAGCATCAGTAAGTAAAAGTGGGGCAGTAGCGGGGGTAAAAAATGCAATAGTGGGGCAGTAAGGGGTAAAAAGAGGTAACAGTGGGGCAGTAGCGGGTAAAAAAGCAATGGTGGGGCAGTAAGGGGTAGAAAAAGGTAATAGTGGGGCACTAGCGGGGTAAAAAAGGCAATGATGGGCAGTAGGGTAGAAAAAGGTAATAGTTGGGCAGTAAGGGTAGAAAAAGGTAATATGGGGCAGTAGCGGGGTAAAAAAGGATATGATGGGGCAGTAGGGGTAGAAAAAGGTAATAGTGGGGCAGTAATGGGTAGAAAAAGGTAATAGTGGGTCAGTAGTGGGTAGAAAAAGGTAATAGTGGGGCAGTAGTGGTAGAAAAAGGTAATAGTGACAGTAGTGGGTAGAAAAAGGTAATAGTGGGGCAGTAGTGGTAGAAAAAGGTAATAGTGTGGCAGTAGTG
>WBZZ01004293.1:110000-112500 GCA_019918135.1 Paulinella micropora | reverse complement strand
TGTGTCGCGCGATTGTCCGACGTAACAGCGTGACCTAGATAGATAGATAAGATTGATAGATAGGTAGATAGGTAGGTAGGTAGGTAGGTAGGTAGGTAGGTAGGTAGGTAGATAGGTAGGTAGGTAGGTAGATAGGTAGGTAGGTAGGTAATAGATGTCTCAGTCTGTGTCGCGGATAGATAGATAGATAGATAGATAGATAGATAGATAGATAGATAGATAGATTCGTCTCTCAGTCTGTGCGGCGCGATTGCCCGACATAACAGCGCGACCTAGATAAATAGATTAGATAGATAGATAGATAGATAGATAGATAGATAGATAGATTCGTCTCTCAGCCTGTGTCGCGCGATTGTCCGACGTAACAGCGTGACCTAGATAGATAGAGAGATTGATAGGTAGGTAGGTAGGTAGATAGGTAGGTAGGTAGGTAGATAGATAGACCCGTGGTGGGGTGCCTTATGTGTGCCTAGCCATACGCCTATGAGTCACATGCCGAAATAGCGACGGGAAGCACAATCCTGTTCCCTCAGGGTGCCCTTTCTCGCTTGTTGAGCCCGGAATAAAACCCACAGTGCTCTGTCGGTTTATACTAGACTGTCGAACAGTCTCGAAACTCCATCTGCTTACTGGGCCCTCTGTAATGGAGGTGGGAGCTCGTTCTGCAAGGGGCGCTTATGGAACGAGCCCTGGCCCCGCCTGGTACTAGGGAGCTTTGGTATCGCCTGTATCAGTCCCTTCCGTGCAAACATCACGGCTTAGCTGGGCATCGGGTCAATACTTTACAGACTTCCTTGGTTGACGAAATCAGAAGCTCCTTTTTTCTGACATTAGTCGATATCTCATCTAGGTCACGCTGTTACGTCGGACAATCGCGCGACACAGGCTGAGAGACGAATCTATCTATCTATCTATCTATCTATCTATCTATCTATCTATCTATCTATCTATCTATCTATCTATCTATCTATTTATCTACCTACCTACCTACCTACCTACCTACCTACCTATCTATCTATCTATCTATCTATCTATCTATCTACCCAGCACACCCACACCATCCCCTAATTCTCTGTCTGTCGACAGATGGCACCCATTTCAAAACATCAAGCCCAAGGGAGGGTCAGTGACACCTCAAGTGGCCTTGGTTCACTTCGTGGAGTAAGTGATGAGATCAACTGATGAGATATCGACTAATGTCAGAAAAAAGGAGCTTCTGATTTCGTCAACCAAGGAAGTCTGTAAAGTATTGACCCGATGCCCAGCTAAGCCGTGATGTTTGCACGGAAGGGACTGATACAGGCGATACCAAAGCTCCCTAGTACCAGGCGGGGCCAGGGCTCGTTCCATAAGCGCCCCTTGCAGAACGAGCTCCCACCTCCATTACAGAGGGCCCAGTAAGCAGATGGAGTTTCGAGACTGTTCGACAGTCTAGTATAAACCGACAGAGCACTGTGGGTTTTATTCCGGGCTCAACAAGCGAGAAAGGGCACCCTGAGGGAACAGGATTGTGCTTCCCGTCGCTATTTCGGCATGTGACTCATAGGCGTATGGCTAGGCACACATAAGGCACCCCACCACGGGCCCAGCACACCCACACCATCCCCTAATTCTCTGTCTGTCGACAGATGGCACCCATTTCAAAACATCAAGCCCAAGGGAGGGTCAGTGACACCTCAAGTGGCCTTGGTTCACTTCGTGGAGTAAGTGATGAGATCAACTGATGAGATATCGACTAATGTCAGAAAAAAGGAGCTTCTGATTTCGTCAACCAAGGAAGTCTGTAAAGTATTGACCCGATGCCCAGCTAGATAGATAGATTGATAGATAGGTAGGTAGGTAGGTAGGTAGGTAGGTAGGTAGGTAGGTAGGTAGATATATAGATAGATAGATAGATAGATAGATAGATAGATAGATTGATAGATAGATAGATAGGTAGATAGATAGGTAGATAGATAGATAGATAGATAGATAGATAGATAGATAGATAGGCTAGACTAGACCAGTTGTCGTATTTCCCTCTCCTCGCGCGCCGCGTTCACCGCCTGCCTGTCCGCCGCGGCGGGGTCCGCTGCCGCGCCGCCACCCGCGGTCTGGTTTTCCGCAGCTGGGTTGGCAGGCCCGGGCTGAGCCGCAGCGGCCTGACCTGCTCCAGGAGCCAGACCGGCCGCACCACCACCACCTGGCTGACCTGCAGCCAATCCTACGGGGATGGCACGCAGTGCAGGCTCGTGTCGCGCACCAGAGCCGGCCCGCGGTCGATCGCGCTCGCCGGCTGCTGCTGCTCCATAGCGCATGCCGAAGCGCGCGAAGAGACGCTGTCCCATGCCGCCTCCTCTCCTGTCAGCTCCGCCAGCGGGGCCATGTTCCTCATGTCCGTCCTCGTCTTCCACCTCCTCGTCATGCTCCACCTCCAACACGCGCTCCGCCGCCTGCGCCGCCGCACCGCCCCCTTGTTGCTGCTGCTGTTGCTGCTGTTGTTGCTGTTGCTGGGCCGCAC
>WBZZ01004293.1:77500-80000 GCA_019918135.1 Paulinella micropora | reverse complement strand
TCGTGGAAATTCTTCAAGGACTGTGCATTAGGTTCGAGCTCTGCCAGCACCAGCTGCACAACCGGTAGGTCGGTGGTGGAGCCGAATGCTTCCGCCGTTCGCAGACAGGCCACCAGCGCCTGACTCATCGTGGGGACGTTGTCCAAAAGACTTAGGTAAGAATGTACCACCACCTCGGTTTGCCAGAATCGGGCATGCACTGCAGCAAGCGTCAGTGGAGCGCCCTGCCCCCGTCCCATGTAGAGCTCCAGTAACTGATACATAACCTCCGCTTGCGCCTCCTGGTCTACCCGCTCGGACGCCAACCCATGTATACATGCGAAGTCATATACATAACGCTGGATCAACTCCGGCGGCAGTTTGCCCGCTAGGCCGTGGTCGAACTTGAGAAGAGATAGCTGCTTCTGCAATGCGGTCTCGGTGTCCACGTCCCGCACGCCATCCACGGTCACCCGCATGGCTTCAATGATCCAGTCCACGTAGAAACTGAAGGGAAAGCGAGCAACGAACGGACGACCGTCCTTGCCATCTACTCCGACCTCTAGCCGTTGGGAAGACAAGACGTGCATTTCTTGTACAGAGCGCAAGAAGAGGTACAGCCAGATCTCTCGCATGCGGTGCTCGCGCTCTCCAACTAGGTAGAGGTTGGAGTTTCGGTCGAGGTGGGCTAGCAGGATAGCGAAGAAGTGTGCGACAGTGCTCTCGATCTGTCGGTGCAGCGCGGTCTGGAACGTGCCTGCCAGTGTGAGCTCGTCCTCAGCTTGCGCAGAAGCCATCAAATCCAGCGAATAACTACTCTCTTTCACCATCAACGCGATGGCGTCCTTGACCATGCCCACGAAGTCCTCGTGCTCTTCTTGCAGGGCGTGCATCAGAAACAGGATCTGTTTGCGTACGTCCTCGTTGTTGCGCTCCACTAAGTAGACCAGACGTGCCATGGCTGTACGGAAGTTTCTGAGAAGCACTTGGTGCAAAGGCAGTGAGGAAATAATCTCCGCCATACCGTGTCCCTGCATGTCCTCACCAAGCATGTCACGGATGTCTGGAAGACCTGTGGCCTTGGCTGCTTCAACACTGTCCACAAAGGCAAACCGCCAACGGAAGTCGAAGTCGAAGGAGTAAGAAGAATCTCCACGGGGTAGATGCACGACAAACACGATATGCACCCCCTTCTGTTGCTCGCCCTTCTGTTCCAGGTCCTTGGGCTTGTCCGCCGTTTCGTTCTCCGTGCTTGTCTCGTCAGTCTTACCATCACTGGCCGTGTCGTCTACCTTGCCTTCTCCTTTCTGCGGGGTCTTGGTCTTTTGCGGGCTGCTGGGACCGCCTTTTGCTTCGACTTCGGCCTGTTCTGGGGAATTGCCCTTCTGGGGACTGGTAGAGCCGCCTTTGGTCTCGGTAGCCTCCGCCTTGCTTTCCGCCACGCTCTTTTCCTCGCCTTGGTTGGCCGTCGCGAATTCTTTCCGTTTCCTGATGTACTTTGCACGTGCGTTCTGAATCAAGTATCTTGCATGCTCGATACGTCGAACCTACATACATACATACATACATAAATACATACATACATACATACATACATACATTACACACATTACAAACAAACAAACATACATACATACATACATACATACATACATACATATATACATACATACATACATACATCCGTACATACATACATAGATACCGATGCTGCTTTGGGGTCGCATTGCAACACGAACACGGAACCCTCCTGACAGTTATCAAAGAACTCCTCCACATCTTTCTTCAGGTCGCGCTCCGACGACAGCTCGTGCAGCACCTATGCAAAACAGTGGCCAGCAGCAAAAAACAGTCCATCCACAGAGAACCGAGATTTTTGTGATTGTTTACATCGAGGATTTGCAAGAGTTAAAGTACAAGTAATGAAAGGAATTGTACTTGTGGGTTGGAGAAAACATTTCAGATAAGAAAACTATGTCATATTTTTGGTAACTACACGTACTAAAAACGTTTGTATGTTTGTATTATGCACTGTACCGTGATTGTGACGTGTTTCCACTTGGTCTGTTGCTGAGAGTATGTATGCCTGTCTGTCTGCCTCACCTTTCGGTCAACCGTAAATACGGGGAATTTCGGGCTAAACTTTTATTTGTGGACAACAAATATACCGTAATTATCGGCTGGCCGAAATTCTTCACCTACGTTTGTGTGCGTGCACTGTACCGTGACTGTGACGTGTTTCCACTTAGTCTGTTCCTGGAAGATGTTTTTGAGGCGGAACGTCAGGGGACAGCAGGTCAGCACCGACACCTGAGCGCCCACATCATCCGACATGGCCTCCAGTTGCGTATCCACGAAAGAGGGCAAATCGCTGTGTCGCTGCTGCGTGAAGTACAACTCCAACGGTTCAACCCCATGTTGTTTCTGCAACGTCTTGGTGCGTCCCGCCAGCTGGCAGACGGCCTCAGGGGTTGCTACCCACAGCAAGCTATTGACACAGGCCTCGTAGCGGGAGCTCACG
>WBZZ01004293.1:57500-60000 GCA_019918135.1 Paulinella micropora | reverse complement strand
ATGCATACATGCATACATACATACATACATACATACATACCCGGTTCGGGCAGGCGTGAACGACGCAAATAGACCTGTGAAGGAAGGGAAGGAATGAAGGAAGGAAGGAAGGAAAGGAAGGAAGGAAGGAAGGAAGGGAGGAAGGAAAGAAGGAAGGAAGGAAGGAAGGAGGGAGGGAAGGAAGGGAAGGAAGGGAGGAAGGGAAGGAAGGGAAGGAAGGAAGGAAGGAAGGAAGGAAGGAAGGAAGGGAGGAAAGAAGGAAGGAAGGAAGGAAGGAAGGAAAGAAGGAAGGAAGGAAGGGAAGGAAGGGAAGGAAGGAAGGGAAGGAAGGAGGAAGAAAGGAAGGAAGGAAGGAGGGAAGGAAGGGAAGGGAAGGAAGGAAGGGAAGGAAGGAAGGAAGGAAGCGAAGGAAGGAGGGAAGGACCGATAACACCACATCGATCACGTGGCGAGGGGATTCTGCCTCCGCTACCCACAGCGGTAAAGACCTATAGAAGGATAGATACGTGGAAAAATAGATGAATAAGTATGCAGGTAGGTAGGTAGGAAGGTAGGTAGGTAGGTAGGATAGATAGATAGATAGGCAGATAGATAAATAGAGATAGATAGATAGATAGATAGATAGATAGATAGATAGATAGATAGATAGATAGACAGACAGACAGACAGACAGAGACAGACAGACAGACAGACAGACAGATAGATAGATAGATAGATAGATAGATAGATAGATAGATAGATAGATAGATAGATAGGTAAGTAGGTAGGAAGATAGATAGATAGATAGATAGATAGATAGATAGAGATAGATAGATAGATAGATAGATAGATAGAGATAGATAGATAGATAGATAGGTAGGTAGGTAGGTAGATAGGTAGGTAGATAGATAGATAGATAGATAGATAGAGACGAACAGTTGTACCGTCTTCTCATCCTCCACGGGATGCCAGTGAAGTAGGTGGGTAGGTAGGTAGGTAGGTAGGTAGGTAGGTAGGTAAGATAGATAGATAGGTAGATAGGTAGGTAGGTAGGTAGGTAGGTAGGTAGGTACCTATCTACCTACCTACCTACCTACCTACCTACCTACCTACCTACCTACCTATCTACCTATCTACCTACCTACCTACCTACCTACCTACCTACCTACCTACCTACCTCACTGGCATGCCGTGGAGGATGAGGAGACGGGACAACGGTTCTTCTATACCTACCTACCCACCTACCTACCTACCTACCTACCTACCTACCTACCTATCCTACCTACCTACCTACCTACCTACCTACCTACCTACCTACCTCACTGGCATGCCGTGGAGGATGAGAAGACGGGACAACGGTTCTTCTATACTTACCTACCTACTGCCTACCTACCTACCTAGGTAGGTAGGTAGGTAGATAGGTAGGTAGGTAGGTAGGTAGGTAGGTAGGTAGGTATAGAAGAACCGTTGTCCCGTCTTCTCATCCTCCACGGCATGTCAGTGAGGTAGGTTGGTAGGTAGGTAGGTAGGTAAGGTAGGTAGGTAGGTAGATATAGAAGAACCGTTGTCCCGTCTCCTCATCCTCCACGGCATGCCAGTGAGGTAGGTAGGTAGGAAGGTAGATAGATAGATAGAGACGAACCGTTGTTAGGTAGGTAGTGTAGGTAGGTAGGTAAGGTAGGTAGGTAGGTAGATATAGACGAACAGTTGTACCGTTTTCTCATCCTCCACGGCATGCCAGTGAGGTAGGTAGGTAGGTAGGTAGGTAGGTAGGTAGGTAGGTAGGTAGGTAGGTAGGTAGGTAGGTTGGTAGGTAGATAGGTAGATAGGTAGGTAGGTAGGTAGGTAGGTAGGTAGGCAGGTAGGTAGGTAGGTATAGAAGAACCGTTGTCCCGTCTTCTCATCTTCCACGGCATGCAAGTGGTCTGCACGATTCTTTGCTTGACTGCCAGGCGGCTTGAGAAAGCGCGTGTGAAACGCCTGATAGATAGATAGGTAGGTAGGTAGGTAGGTAGGTAGGTAGATAGATAGATAAGATAGATAGATAGATAGATAGATAGATAGATAGATAGATAGATAGATAGATAGATAGATAGATAGATAGAGAGAGAGAGATAGATAGATAGATAGATAGATAGATAGATAGATAGATAGATAAGATAGAATAAGATAGATAAGATAGAATAAGATAGATAAGGTGTTTTGTATGTTATCTTGCCTGTCCGCGTCCAAAGAGCACGTCAAGGTAAGATAGATAGATAGATAGATAGATAGATAGAGAGATTGATAGATAGATAGATAGATAGATAGATAGATAGATAAGATAGATAAGATAGAATAAGATAGATAAGAAAGAATAAGATAGATAAGGTGTTTTGTATGTTATCTTGCCTGTCCGCGTCCAAAGAGCACGTCAAGGTAAGCTCCCAACGTCTCCAATAAGATCTGTGGACCCGCCTCCTTACTCTGAATATAGATAGATAGATAGATAGGATAGATGGATAGGACAGATAGTCAAGGT
>WBZZ01004293.1:45000-47500 GCA_019918135.1 Paulinella micropora | reverse complement strand
TACCTAAGGGTTGCTAGGCGCGTTTTCAGACCACCCAGGCCAGCCAAGTCGAAGCGATAGCTACTGGAGTAGTCGTCTTGGAAGTCGAAATGACCTAGGTAGGTAGGTAGGGAAGGTAGGTAGGTAGGGAGGTAGGTAGGTAGGGTAGGTAGGGTAGGTAGGTAGGTAGGGAGGTAGGTAGGGTAGGTAGGGTAGGTAGGTAGGTTGGGAGGTAGGTGGGTAGGTAGGTAGGTAGGTAGGTAGGGAGGGAGGTAGGGAGGGAGGTAGAAAGGTACATAGGTAGGTAGGTAGGTAGGTAGGTAGGTAGATAGATAGATAGATAGATAGATAGATAGATAGATAGATAGATAGATAGATAGATAGATAGGATAGGATAGATAGATAGGATAGGATGGATAGGATGGATAGGATGGATAGATGGATAGATAGATAGATAGGTAGATAGATAGATAGATAGATAGATAGATAGATAGATAGATAGATAGATAGATAGATAGATAGATAGATAGATAGATAGATAGATAACCAGCAGTGTAGAGGAAATGAATCTGGTCGCGCATCTCCATCAAGATCTACCAAAACACACAGACAGACATACATACATACATACATACACATACATACATACATACATACATACATACATTCATACATTCATACATAGCAGTGTAGAGGAAATGAATCTGGTCGCGCATCTCCATCAAGATCTACCCAAACACACACACATACACACATACATACATACATACATAACATACATATATAACATACATACATAACATACATAGCAGTGTAGAGGAAATGGATACGGTCGCGCATCTCCATCAAGATCTACCAAAACACACAGACATACATACATAGATACATACATACATACATACATACATACATACATACATACATACATAACATACATAGAAGTGTAGTGGAAATGGATATGGTCGAGTATCTCCATCAAGATCTACCCAAAACACACATACAGACATACATACATACATACATACAGACATACATACATACATACATACATTTATACATACATACATACATACATACATACACATACATACATAACATACATAGCAGTGTAGAGGAAATGGATCTGGTCGCACATCTCCATCAAGATCTACCAAAACACACATACATACATACATAGATACATACATACATACATACATACAACATACATACATACATACATACACACAAACACACACCTGCAGCTGCTGCACGAACTGGTCGATAGAGCGTGAGAGGTGCATACATACATACATACATACATACATACATACATACATACACACACACATACACACACACACACACAGACACACCTGCAGTTGCTGCACGAACTGGTCGATAGAGCGTGAGAGCTGCAGTTGCTGTTCTAGCTCTTTCGGAACCTGCGAGAAACATAATTTTGTATGCATCATTTTGTAAATACATACATATATAGATACACGATTTTTTTTTTTTTTTTGAGATGTATAATTTATTATTATTATTATTATTATTATTATTATTATTATTATTATTATTATCATTATTATGGAGGGGTGCACAGTATGGCACCCCACGGGAAGAGGAGGTGGTTGGGCCTCTTCCCACTGGTTTCGAGGCTATGTCGTTGTGTTGGCTCCGAGGCTATGTTGTTGTGTTGGTTCTGAGGCTATGTTGTTGTGTTGGTTCCGAGGCTCCGTTGTTGTGTGGGTTCCGAGGCTATGTCGATGTGGGTTCCGAGGCTATGTTGTTGTGTTGGTTCCGAGGCCATGTCGTTGTGTTGTTTTTTATAAGACATACACCACGTGGGATCAAAGGGGTATTTACATTCCGCGATCTAGGGGTGGTGACGGGTTTCGAGGCGTCCCAGATACTTACCACAAAACGTCCTCATGCGCTGGCAGACCGCATGAAATGTCTGCTACCCCTGTGAGTACCTCCATGCGGGCCCTACCCAGTCTCGTGGAGCTCTCATGCGGGGAAGATCAATCATTTGTAGTTGATTTCCTGCAAGGTACCCGACACTGTGCGGGTAGTAGGGACTTCCTTTTGGGGCCTTCTATGCAGGATGGTCAGAGTCATTCTTCCCTTCCCAACGTACTCACTGTAGTCCCTGTTGGGTCGAGGGATGGAGGCGCATGGCCCTCGGGCTCAGCCATGACAGATCAATATATATATATATATTATCATTATTATTATTTTTTTTTTATTTTTTTTTAATAATAATTTTGCAGCATTTTGTAGGCAGTACCCGGGCGTGTATCTATTTATGCATGTATGTATGTATGTATGCATGTATGTTATATGTATGTATGTATGTATGCATGTATGTATGTATAAAGTGGTGGATGGAGCGTGAGAGAGGTGTAGTTGCTGGGCTCACTCTTTTGGCACCTGTATATATGTATGTATGCATAGGTAGGTATGTAGGTAAGTAAGTAAGTGAGTAAGTGAGTGAGTGAGTAAGTATGTAAGTAAGTAAGTAAGTATGCATGTATGC
>WBZZ01004293.1:0-7500 GCA_019918135.1 Paulinella micropora | reverse complement strand
ATGGGATGGATGGGATGGATGGGATGGATGGGATGGATGGGATGGATGGGATGGATGGGATGGATGGATGGATGGATGGATGGATGGATGGATGGATGTGATGGATGTGATGGATGTGATGGATGTGATGGATGGTATGGATGTGATGGATGTTACGTATGTTATGTATGTTATGTATGTTATGTATGTTATGTATGTTGTGTATGTTGTGTATGTTATGTATGTTACGTATGTTACGTATGTTATGTATGTTATGTATGTTATGTACGTTATGTACGTTATGTACGTTATGTACGTTATGTACGTTATGTATGTTATGTATGTTATGTATGTTATGTATGTTATGTATGTTGTGTACGTTGTGTACGTTGTGCACGTTGTGCACGTTGTGTACGTTATGTACGTTATGTACGTTATGTTCGTTATGTATGTATGTATGTATGTATGTCTGTATGTATGTCTGTATGTTCTGTATGTTCTGTATGTTCTGTATGTCTGTATGTCTGAACGTTCTGTATGTTCTGTATGTTCTGTATGTTCTGTATGTTCTGTTGTGTCTGTGTGTTATGTATGTTATGTATGTTATGTATGTTATGTATGTCATGTATGTCATGTATGTTATGTATGTTATGTATGTTATGTATGTTATGTATGTTATGTAGGTATGCATGCATGTATGTATGTATGTATGTAGGTAGGTATGTATGTATGTATGTATGTATGTATGTATGCATGTATGCATGCATGTATGCATGTATGTATGTATGTATGTATGTATGTATATATGTATGTATGTATGTATGTATGTCATGTCATGTCTACCGCGGCCTGAGCCAACACTGTCTCAGCCATCTGCTGCACTTGCGCTGCGCTGGCGAAGAAGTTGCTCGCTCGTGTCTTATAGTCCTTCCCGCCATACTCGATCGTGGGCAGGTTGGCGTTTTTCTTGAGCAGTGGCACCACCTTCATCCAGCCGAAAGTGGGGGTGTCTCTAGCTACTCTTTGCACAGCCTCCCGCAGGCCGCGCAGCGCCCAATCGCGCTTAGTGCCCAGCACTGCCCGCAAGTCCATCTGTACACAATCTTGCACGGGGAGGTTCTCTACCAGATAATGGCACCAATCCTTCACCCCCGGCGGGTTTTTATCCTGCGAAGACAGGCCATATGCCCCTACCAGACCAGCTAGCAATAGCAACAGTGTCGCGTCCCTAGCCCGGGGTGAGTCCTTGAGCTGTTCCAGGGTCATTGCGAACACTTTCTCGGCGGATTCCCGGCGGTGCTCACCGAACTCAGCTACTATGCCTGGGTAGCGATTGCTGAGAAAGTCTGCCGCAATGATCTCCCCGCGCAAGAACTTGTCCAGTTCTCGCCGAGTGAACCAGACGTGTCCTCTGTCCTGACTCACTTTCTTCCAGCCCTGAAACGCCGGCTGACCGAACCCGGGGTCGAAAGTCCCATAGTAATGAACCTTCAAATCTATGGCACGGCGATGCAGCCCGCCCTCTTTGATATTTTCCGCGCCATCATTCGAGCTGCGTTGGAACTTGTACTCGAAAATGCCTGTGGCGTTGGACTCCCCTACGGCGAAGGGCAACTGCACCTCAATGGACCACAGCCCGGGCTCCGTGGGATCGCGTTGCAGCGGAATGCCCGGACCGTCAAAACCAGCTCCAAGAGCTTGAGGTGTGCCGACCAGGGTCACCCGGTGGTTCTCAGTCACTTTGGCAGGATCGACCAGGATATTGAAAGTGACATTTGTGCGAGAATTGGGGTCCTTAGGCTCGTAGGGCACAAAAGGTGCCCGGTAGCCTCCATACACACCTACATACCAATATGAATACACACACACACACACACACACACACGCACGTACCCCCCGGGTTCGCAGCCATCCACTGTTCTTCATCTGTGATCCACTTGGTAGGACATTTCATATCCTTATCTCCATCATCGAAAATCACGACGTACGTTCCGTCCGGGTTTTTGCATTCCACCTCGATAGCACATGCAAAATAATTTGATTGTAATATTTTTCAAATGTGCTAGAGCCCACTATGTTTCTTACATGGCCTGCGTATGTGGAACCGCCTTTCCAGCGAGCTCTCACGCGCTGGCCTGGCTCAAACTCTGTGAATATTTCCACTGTGAGTTCTGCAGGCCAAACAGACGAGGGCGAATTTCGTGAGAACAACTTTTATTGAAGTAAGTTGGTGACCAAGTTTGTTTGCAGGACAGTTGTAATCGACGTCTCCGTCGTCGAAAGCAACCTAAAATATGAAAAAATATAGTGATTGCTGTTGAGGGACAGGAAAAGGGTACAAAAAAGGTTCCATCTGGGTTGACTTCTTGGATCTTGGCTACGAAGGCAGAAAGCAGCATTGTTTGCACAGCATCAGAGCACGTGTTAAAATACCCATGTATTTGCTCCCATTCTTCCACATTGCTCGCACGACATCTCCGACTCTGAATTCGCCAGGCTTTCGTTTCTGTGCAAATGACATTCGGAATGATACAACAACCCTATTCACATACGAATGATTCAACGAAAACAACACAGACCTCTTCAGCTGGCTTGGCGCCTGGTTCTCCCGGATTTCCACCTTCAGGCGGTTTTTCGCCTGAAGCAGACAAAGAAACAAGTCCTCAGAATGAGACACGGCTTTTTCTTGGTTTCTGGAAAACAGTGATATGGAGTGGCACGGAGATTTGTCGTCGCAGAGAAAGAAAAATAGACAGAAATCTGGATCCAAGAAAAGCCAAACCCAGACAAAAAAATCGAGCACAAGCTATCATGTGAACGGTTTCAAATCACGTCTGTCTCTTGTACACACGTTGCGGAAGGCTTATTTGTTTTTGGAGTACTGCAAAATGTTGACCTGGTGCTGGCGTTTTGTCGGCCATGTCCCCTTCCCTCTCGTCAAAAACACTGAGAGCTCAAGTGAAACAGGGCAAACAGGGAAAGCCCTCACAAATCTGCAAACAAATCAAAAGCACTTCGAAACAAGCCCAATAAGCGTCCTTCTTCACTGCACAAACAGCCACTCAGAAACTGGACTGGAATTCAGAGATTCAGAAAAAAGGCATTGAATATAATCCGCCCTGTCGGAAATAAACAACTGTTTTGGGGCCACCTGGGGCCTCAAAAGATGGCATCCCAAAAAAGTTGTGAAACTCTTTTTTGTTTGTGATCCTGCAACTTTGGTTGCTATGCTTTTGAATGTGTTTGGAATCTGACCCAGCTTTCTCGGAAAATCCTCGTCTTCGATTTTCCGCCGTTCCTTTCTTACTTCCGTGAAAACAAACAAGCAGACAAACATGCAAACAAAACAAACCAAACCACGAAGGGGTGTGAAAATCCCGACCACACACACACACACACACATATATATATATATATATATATATATATATATTTATATATATTTTTATATATATAATATATATTACAAATATATATATATATATATATATATATAATATATATTTATATATATATACCTATCTATCTATCTATCTATCTATTTATCTATTTATCTATCTATCTATCTATCTATCTATCTATCCCCGGGGGGATGTACAGTGACTATCCCACATGACTTTCTCATGATGCACTGTTTGATTGTTTAGGTCGGTAAAAAATCCTTCACATGTTCTCTCTTCTTCCTCGCCCCATTCCATGGGGAATATTGAATTGTCCTGATGGATGGATCTCTGCTGAAGACAGGAAGTCATGGTTGGATTGCTGAAGTATTTGGGTGTCACTTTTGGAAGTGAAATTAGCTTGAAAAATGATAGAGGCTAGATCCACCAAGGCGTCAACAAGAAAATAATAATAATAATAATAATAATAATAATAGTGCTTCTCTGTCAATGGCTGATGCAAATCTGCACATGCGCCTCCATCGTCTCACCCGTGAGGGGAGTACGAAGAATTGACGATAGGCTCTAATGACACCCCCGCACGGGCAGTTCCAACACTTCCAGACGGACCCGGTATGTTCAATGAAAATACTGGTGGCACCGACGGGAATCGAACTGGCGACAGGGCCCAGATGGTAGAACTTGACCACTGGGCTATCACAGTGTCCATAATAATAATAATAATAATAATAATAATAATAATAATAATAATAATAATAATAATAATAATAATAATAATAATAATAATAATATAATAATAAATAAATTAATAAATAAATAAATAATTTTTTTAAAATTAAAAAAAAAACGTTCTATATTCTTTCCCTTGTTTTTCTTTTTTTTTTCTTTTTTTTTCTTTTTCTCTTTGTTCCTTTCTTTCTTTCTTTCTACCCTTTTTTTATTATTACTTTTTCTTTTCTCTTCCATTTTATTCTTTTCCAGGAGCTTTCTGTTGAACTTTGTTCCAGTTTTCCTTTTGAGTTTTTACTGTCGTTCCTTGGAACCAGATTTCTTTTGATTTAGGCTCTTCTTTTTTTTTCTTTCGTCTCCTTCTCATTCAACCTTGCTTACTGTAATAAAATAATAATAATAATAATAATAATAATAATAATAATAATAATAATAATAATAATAATAATAATACTATATCTGAGGCGTACTGATGCAGCTAATGGCATATCCTCAACGGACATAAGCCTCCAATACCCTTGTTCGAGGTCCTCCACCCCCCCGTGTCAGTCTCTCGCCTGATGATCGGGGCCACCGATGGAGCTCCTGAGGGCAAGACTGCACTAAGCCGAGGTTATTCCGCAGTCCCAGCAACCTCTTGCAAGACGTCACCGAATGTGCAAGTGCATACACCAAGCGCGGTTGCTAGAGCTGCCTCGAAACCCCACCCATAACAATCTGGTGTCTGCTGGGTCCTGGGCTATCAACCAGCATATGCGGAGTTTAAGATCTTTTACGCGCGCAACGACCCTCCTCCCCAGCATCTACCACCAAAGGGTTATGAGTTGGCGTCACAGTTTAACGCCTTGAGGCCATTGGGCTGGAACTCTGTTTAGCAAGTGTGACTAGGTTTTTTCATCGGGATTTCCCTCAAATATGTCACAGTCAACACTCCAAGGCAGATTTACTATATCTGAATAATAATAATAATAATAATAATAATAATAATAATAATAATAATAATAATAATAATAATAATAATAATAATAAAATAAAATATGCGCCATCCCTCGACCCAACAGGGACTACAGTGAGTATGTTGGGGAGGGAAGAGTGACTCTAACCATCCTGCATAGAAGGCCCCAAAAGGAAGTCCCTACTACCCGCACAGTGTCGGGTACCTTGCAGGAAATCAACTACAAATGATTGATCTTCCCCGCGTGAGAGCTCCACGAGACTGGGTAGGTCCCGCATGGAGGTACTCACAGGGGTAGCAGACATTTCATGCGGTCTGCCAGCGCATGAGGACGTTTTGTGGTAAGTATCTGGGACGCCTCGAAACCCGTCACCACCCCTAGATCGCGGAATGTAAATACCCCTTTGATCCCACGTGGTGTATGTCTTATAAAAAACAACACAACGACATGGCCTCGGAACCAACACAACAACATAGCCTCGGAACCCACATCGACATAGCCTCGGAACCCACACAACAACAGAGCCTCGGAACCAACACAACTACATAGCCTCGGAACCAACACAACAACATAGCCTCGGAGCCAACACAACGACATAGCCTCGAAACCAGTGGGAAGAGGCCCAACCACCTCCTCTTCCCGTGGGGTGCCATACTGTGCACCCCTCCATAATAATAATAATAATAAGAATAACAATAATAATAATAATAATAAATAAATAAATAAAAAATAAAATAAATTTTTTTTTTTTAATGTTTCTACAAACAGTGCTTAGATACGTTTGGAAGCTTCGCTGGGTTTCAATCGCGATCGATTTGTATATATAGAAGAAACTGTATTTCTCTGTTTCTACTCAGGATCATGTTGTCTAAAGCTACTCTCCCTCTGAAAAACAAACTTGAGGAAGCCCAGTTTCGGTTGCGCACTTTGGAGGAAGAGTGCCGGTCCCAGTTGAACAAGGTTTCTGTACTCAAAGGTATCGGGAAAGCATCCAATACGATCCGGCACAACTCTCTTTCTGGGTCTCCGAAACGGCAGGCACAGAGGCGGAAGTAAAAGAGGCGATAAGGCTCATATCGCAGGCGGAAAACACGGCCAGGCAGAAACTGAAGGAAGCACAAGATGCGGTAGGCTATGTGGGGAAGGACAGACCGACAACATCATGTTTCTCTGTTGGCAGGCAAACCATGAGCATGAGCTCCTGTTGCAGACTCAGGCACAGGCTCTTGGTAAAATTGATGAATGCAGGTCACGTGTGGCGGGCAAGAACCAAGGCAACATTCGAGCTTAGGTGTGCGTTCATTTTGTTTAGCGATGAGCTGGAGAAAGCTTACGAAGAGTATTCAAAAGGTGTTATGAATCCACTCCGATGTAACGAAGTCTGGTATGGGTTTCAATCTAGAGTTTCTGGGCAAACGAGAGGAGGAGCTGGTGTCTGAAGTTGCGAAGATGAAAGACACTGCTGACAAAGCAGTCCCAGAATGCGATCCGAAAACAAAAGCCGAAGAACTTGCAGCGCTCAGTGAGAAATCTCTAACCCTATTTCCCATTGTGCCAATATTACTTAAATGACCAGCCCTGCCTCATGAAAGTCGCCGTGTACTTTTGGCAGAAAAGAGAGTGGCTGAATTGAGGAAAGAACTATCAAGCATCGACGAGGACATCAAGCTCAAACAAAAACAAGATAAAAGCGAAGATGAAAAAACACGGGGTAATCTGTTTGTATGTTCCCTTCACCCGTCATTGGCGTGTTTTCAGAGGTGACGCGGCTGAAAATAAAGGCTGACATGGACCAGTTAATCAGCACAACACTTCCCGACCTTGCTTCAGCTTGCCGCGAGCAGGTTCTCATCGATTGCTGGTTGTGGTTAACATACTTTTACGTACAGGTCATACGGTTTATAGATCAGGCATCGTCAACAGGCTTGAACACTACCTGTCCAGATTGCCAAGGTAGCTGGCGACATGCGAATAAATTGAGCCTTTTTCAGGAATACACGGAAGATAAGACACAGCACACATGCCAGCGATATTAACTTTTGTCAGAGTCTGCATCCGATGCTGTGAAACGCTGGTTTGATTTGTGGATGCAAGGTATTTCACTGATTCTGTGTACCTTCATGTCTCCCTCCTCTTCTCTTCTCTTCTCTTCTCTTCTCGTCTCTTCTCGTTTCGTCTTTTCTCTTTTCTTCTCTCCTCCTCTTCCTCTTACTATTACTATTACTATTATTGTTATTATTATTATTATTATTATTATTATTATTATGGACACCGTGATAGCCCAGTGGTCAAGTTCTACCATCTGGGCCCTGTCGCCAGTTCGATTCCCGTCGGTGCCACCAGTATTTTCATTGAACATACCGATCCGTCTGGACCAGTATTTTCATTGAACATACCGGCCCGTCTGGAAGTGTTGGAACTGCCCTTGCGGGGGT
>WBZZ01004292.1:200000-202067 GCA_019918135.1 Paulinella micropora | reverse complement strand
TTTTGCTTGAAGCGAAACGTATCGGTGGACCCACCAAAGGGGACAGCATTGGAAGCGCGCGTGGAGGAGAAGGCTCGGGCTACGGTCGATGAGCTGGTGGCGTCCGCGCCGGGAAGTGGGGAGTGCCCAGAGGCGGCGGTGGGCGAGTGTCTGGTGCCGGCGGCACCAGAAACCTCATCCTGCGAGGCCGAGGTGTACGCAATGGTGAAAGCGTATCACGGGCAGGATAAGATCATCAATTTTGTGCAGGGCATCGCTGGCGGACGGGTCTCCGACGCTCTGGGGCAGTACTGGTGGGGGCAGCCCCCCATCTTGTATGGCGACAACCAGGGCGCGTTAGATCTTGCTGAAACTAATGTGTTTGCTAGGAAACTAGGACACGTGGACCTGCGGTGCGCTATTGTGAACCAGAAGGTGGAGGCGGGCCTCGTAGTCAACGAGAAGGTGGGCTCCAACGACAACCTGGCAGACATCAATACCAAGGCCATGCGAGGGGAGCAGTACAACCGTCGCGTTCGTCATGTGGCGAAGGATTAAAGAATCGGGGAACCGTTCCCTCTCAGAGGAACGACCCTCCCGACAGCAGGACTTCCTACAACGTGGACTCTCGGGTAGGATTCTTGTTAGGTTTCCCGATAGCAAGGAAATAGCGATTAGTAATTAGGTGACTAGATTGCCGAACTCCACATGTCGTGGAGACGGCGGCGTAGGCTAGCACCTCTGCTTTCTTATAGTCGTATTTTATGCACTGTTGTGCTTATTGCGCTTTAGTTGTTAATAGTGTGACTGAGCTATATTGCCGAACTCCACAGGAGACGTAGGATAGCTCACTTTGCGCTTGGCTTATTTGCGTAATCTAGTTATTAGTTGCGCGATGCATTGTGGACACTACTAGTAAGGAAGACTAATTAATGGGGAGCGATGATTGAACAATTAATTAGACCCTTCCTCCTCAACTACGTCCGTATTGCTATTTGGTACGTTAGCATTATTCGTTACGGTTAGTAGTATTATGAGTTATTAATAGTCATTTAGAGTATCTTTTCTGGTACTGGTGGCACTAGCTTTTTATCATTATCATTATTGCTCATATCAGGCCGTTTCGTGTGTCATTTTCTGGAGGTACATCTTTTTTGTGACGTAGTCAGTTAGACTGGCGGGAATTGTTCAGTATTGTTAAATTCTTTTGCGTGGGAAGCAGTTGGCAGGTAGGAGGGGGACGCCCCGAGTTCCGGTCGCCGTTTGCAGAAGTCGCGAGGGTTTTCTTCCAACGAACTATGGGGAGTGGTTTTATAGTCTTCAAAGAGAGTGTAGTTTTCGATTTGTTTGGTGGTGGGACAGTTTGAAGGATTGCTGTGACGCACTGCTTTGGGTCAGGGACACTCTCTCTCACACATCATGGAAAATCGGAAAAACTATTCAGATATAGCATTGAATATATGATTCATATTTGTTTGGTCATGGGTTGACTCATGATGTTTTATGCTGTTTTTTGGTGGGTCTTGGGGGCTGGGAATTCATGTGCCATGCGGGGACTTGGGTTGAAGAGGCGGAAACGGAAAATTACAGGCAACGACGGGTTTTGGACGGAAAAGGGCGTCACGTAGTATTGGGGGCATGCGGGTTTGGGAAAGAGAGAACAGACACAACGTAGAGCAATGGAAGGGGAAATTGCAGAATTTGGTAGGAGGAAGGGTAGGGAACAGACACGGTTTGGGGGACGGACATGTCGGTAGGTCAAAAGGGGTCAGGGGGAAAGCTGGTTCGCAAAGAGGAAGGAACTTGAGCAGGCGGGTCCCCACTCAAGGGAGTGTGAAAAAGGGTCGGGATCTACAAGGGGAACTTGAAAGGGACGTGAAATTCACAGGTTAAGAGGGATTTTACTGCTTCAGTTACACATGCACTGCGTGCCAAAACACCTCTCTATCTAAATCTATCACACGTCGGCTCTGCCGGACCCGAAATCTTTTTTCCAAGTCAAAGTCAGCATCCAACACTTTTATTTGATTTATATATTAATAATACTCGTCTTCCCATTCAGCCCTATGAATGGCAAATATAATATTT
>WBZZ01004292.1:192500-195000 GCA_019918135.1 Paulinella micropora | reverse complement strand
TACTACTACTACTACTGTCTCCTCCTTCTCCTCTTCCTCCTTCTCCTCCTCCTCCTACTACTACTACTCCTACTCCTGCTCCTCCTCCTCCTCCTCCTCCTCCTCCTACTACTACTACTACTACTACTACTCCTACTACTCCTACTCCTACTACTACTACTACTACTACTACTACTACTACTACTGTACTCTCTCTCTCTCTCTCTCTCTCTCTCCAAACCTTTTTCTTATCTATGTCGTCAAAATTCAACGTAATTACCGGGTACTGCCCAAAAATTAATGAAGGACAGGTGAAGACGATACAACTCTCTAAACTCTCTCTCCCTCTAAACTCTCTCCTCCTCCTCCTCCTCCTCCTACTACTACTACTACTACTACTACTACTACTAGTACTACTACTACTACTACTACTACTACTACTACTACTACTGTCTCCTCCTTCTCCTCCTCCTCCTTCTCCTCCTCCTCCTCCTACTACTACTACTACTACTACTACTACTACTACTACTACTACCACCACCACCACCACTACTACTACTACTACTACTACTACTACTACTGCTGCTACTACTACTGCTGCTGCTGCTGCTGCTGATGCTGCTACTACTACTACTACTACTACTACTACTACTACTGTCTCCTCCTCCTTCTCCTCCTACTACCACTACTACTACTACTACTACTACTACTACTACTACTACTACTTCTTTCTCCTCCTCCTCTCTCTGTCTCTCTCTCACTCTCTCCCACTCTCTTTCCCTGTAAACGTATGTATGTATGTATGTATGTATGTATGTATGATCTACTACTACTACTACTACTACTACTACTACTACTACTACTACTACTACTACTACTGCTGCTGCTGCTGCTACTGCTGCTGCTACTACCCCTACTTTGACTAGTCCCACTACTCTCTCTCTCTCTCTCTCTCTCTTGTTTCTCTCTCTCTCTCTCTCTCTCTCTCACACACACACACACGCACACATACACACACACTTCTTTCTCTCTGTTCTCTCTCTCTCTCTCTCTCTCTCTCTCTCTCTCTCTCTCTCTCTCTCTCTCTATCTATCTCTCTGGCTTGGGGTATAGATCCAAATCTGCGGGATTACCAAGTGGTACAGATATTGAGGGATGAGTTGGGATGGTCCTGGCTGGGAGACCAACAGACAAATGCTGCAATCAAAAGGATACAACGCATCCGCAAGTATGTTTTGCATTACTCCCTGAAATCTGCCTCTGTCACCTCACCGTTAAAGTACACTGTCCGGAACATGCTTCGCATGTACGGATACTTGGATTGGGTGCCGAGTGTCAATCCCGCACACCTAAAGTTCCTGGATGAATCATCATTCAGGAACTATGATTTATATCGGCGCAGAAATTGTAGGTCATCGCGGGGAAGGCGGGTACGTTAGCAGCCCTCTCACTTGCTATGTAATTAGAAACGCAAATTTGTAATTCATGTAGGTAGTGCTGGGAAGGGACATGTCGGAGCACGTGGATGTAACGTACAGCGTTACATACCTGACTTCATTAGTACATCCACGCGGTGGCGCTTTACTTTCAGTCAGGTTAGGAAGCAACAATGCAGTTGATTTCTTCAACAGCATTTTGGATGCTATCGCAAATAATATTTTGGTTCAGGGAGATTTTCTTGTTTTAGACAACGCAAAAATTCATTATGCAGCAGCAATCAGACCGCTTCTCCGCGCTCTTCTGCCCGCGTTCGGCATAACTATGGTATTTTTGCCTGCATACTCTCCTGAATTTAATCCATGTGAGTTAGTGTTTGCAAATGTCAAACAGTTTTTGCGAACTCACAGGGGACAGGGAACTTTTTTGGCTGAAATTTACAGTGCTTTTGCAAACGCAACCAGTTTGCAATCAGTCGCTGCGCAGTACGGACATTGTATTCCATAACTTCCGATCATATTGATATTAATATTAATGAATCAGTATTGTTTTAAGTATTATTACAATATTGTATATCAAGTAATTAACATAATCAAACTTAATAATATTAATAACTTAACTAAAACTCAAAATTTCAATAATGTAATATTAATATTAATAATGCTGGTATTATTAATAATATTTATTGTTAAATATTAATATATAACATAATCAAAGATTTTCGACAAAACTGAAAATTTCATTCAAAACCAAAAAAATTAATGAAAAATGAAATTTCAACCAAAACCAAAAAAATGGTCCAAAAACCAAAATCCTATTTTTTTTGTTGTCTTGAATGTCAACAGCAATATAAAACAGAAGGAAACCTAATGATTCGGATTCCTGATGCTTCCTGAAAAATCCGATCGATCCCTGAGAAAGCCGATCAATTCCTGATAATCCTGAACATTCGCAAGTGTTTTATCAATAATGGAGATATGGTTGGTAGCTGTTCAAAACGTTCAAGCACGACTCGGCGGCGGATTTCGAAAAATATGTAACGTAAATTTTGCAGAGACAAAAGAGATGGTGAAAGATATATCAA
>WBZZ01004292.1:182500-187500 GCA_019918135.1 Paulinella micropora | reverse complement strand
CAACCAAGCCAAAGCAAGACACCAAAGCAGCGACAAACCCGTAAGCAAAGAGCGAGCGTTGTGTGTGTGTGTGTGTGTGTGTCTCTGTGTGTGTGTGTTGCAAGCATGCTGTGGAGTGGGTCTGTACTCACTCTGTCTGCCTGCCTGCTGTCTGTCTGGTCTTGACCGTGCGGTTTCGTGCAGCGCTGTCTCGCCGTAAGAGTCTTTGCTGTTCACATCCACGCCCGCGTCCAGCTTCAGCCGCACCTGCCATGTAATGTAATGTAATGTAATGCAATCTCGTGTAGCTGTTCACGTACACGCCCGCGTCCAGCTTGAGCCGCACCTGCCATGTTATGTTATGTTATGTTATGTTATGTTATGTTTATGTTATGTTATCTTTATCCTATCGTTATCTTACGTAATATAAGGTAATGTCATGTGATGTCATGTCATGTTCACCTCGTCGGTCTTGCCCGCCTTGGCCAGTTCCTGGATGGTCTTGGAGCCCGAGAAGAGAGGCTGTCCGCTGCTGGCCCGCGCGCCGCTAACGCCCAGCGCCTGGCAGGCAGGTAGGTTAGGTAGGTAGGTAGGTAGGTGGGTAGGTAGGTAGGTAGGTAGGTATAGGCAGTCACCTGCAGCGCGGCCTGTGACGTGGCGGTCTGTGGCGGACTGCGGCCCTGCCTGTCCTGCAAGTTCACACTGGCGCCCTTCTCCACCAGGTGGCGGATCACCGACAGCGAGGAAGAGCTGTGCTGTGTCTCGTAGTGCGCCACGGCATGGTGCAGCGCGGTGCGGCCTTGGTTATCTGCGAGGTCCACGCTGGCGCTGTGCTGCAGCAGCAAAGACACGCCGTCGGGCTGGCCGAACTCGGCCGCGCGAATCAGCGCCGTCTTGCCCTCCTTGTTCTGGTGGTCCAGCCTTAGCCCCTTGGCGATGAGCAAAGACATAATGGCCTGGTTGCCGTGCTTGGCCGCGTCCAGCAACATGGTGTCGCCGAACTGGTCCACCTGCACAACACAGAATTGACAGTGATACCACCACCACTACCACTACCACTACTGCTATTACTGCCACCACTACCACTACTACTACTACTACTACTACTATTACTACTACTGCTACTACCACTACCACCACCACCACTACTACTACTAGTACTACTACTGTACTACTACTAGTACTACTAGTACTACTAGTAGTACTAGTAGTACTACTAGTACTACCACTACTACTACTACTTGTACTACTACTACTACTACTACTACTACTATACTACTACTACTACTACTACTGCACTACTACTACCTCCCTACTCCTCTTCTTCCTCCTACTACCACTCCTGTACCTGCAGTGCGTCGGCGCCGGCGGTCAGCAGCATCATGGCACACGCTGTGTTGTTTTTCCAGCAGGCCAGAGACAAAGCGCTGTCTCCTTTCTCGGTGCGTTGGTGCACGTAGGCCTTGCGTTCGATCAATGCAGACACAACACTGTCGTGGCCGCGCATGGCAGACGCCAGCAACGCGGAGGAGCCGCTAGATAGATAGATAGATAGATAGAGAGAGAGAGAGAGAGAGAGAGAGGCATATGCACGCATTACCTGTCGTTGGTGCGGTTGACGTGTGCGCCTCGCTCCAGCAGAAACTTGACCACGGGGAACTTGCCCGCACGCGATGCCAGGATCAGACCTGCACAGATAGGTAGGCAGGTAGGCAGGTAGGTAGGTAGGCAGGCAGGCAGGTAGGTAGGTAGGTAGGTAGGCAGGCAGGCAGGTAGGTAGGTAGGTAGGTAGGTAGGTTGCCCGCACGCGGGGCTAAGATCAGACCTGCACACGCAGATAGGTAGGCAGGCAATTAGGTAAGTAGGTAGGTCGGTAGGTAGGTAGGTAGATCGATCAATCGATAGATAGATAGATAGATAGATAGACAAGACCTGTGTCGCCTTTGGAGTCGGCCACGCTGTCCACGTTGCCGCCTGGGGTAGGTAGGTAGGTAGGTAGGTCGTGGGTAGGTAGGAGGTAAGTAAGTGAGTAAGTAAGTAAGTAAGTAGGTAGGTAGGTAGGTAGGTAGGTAGGTAGATATATAGATAGATAGATAGATAGATAAAACAGAACAGAACAGAACAGAAAAGAACAGAACAGAACCAGAACCAGAACCATAGATAGATAGATAGGTGGATAGATAGTTGGATAGGTAGATAGATAGGAGGGAAGATAGGTGGATAGATAGATAGATAGACAGATAGATAGATAGATAGATAGAAGATAGATAGATAGATAGATAGATAGATAGATAGCTTACCTTGGTCTGAGTAGGTCTTGATGTCGACCAGCTGGCCTGCAGCACACGCCTCAAGAAAACGCTCGCTGCCTGTGTATGTATGTATGTATGTATGTATGTATGTATGTGTGTATGTAATGTATGTAATGTATGTATGTATGTATGTATGTATGTATGTACGTACGTACGTACGTATGTATGTATGTATGTATGTATGTATGTATGCATGTATGCATGCATGTATGTATGTATGTATGTATGCATGCATGTATGTATGTATGTATTTATTTATGCATGTATGCATGCATGCATGTATGTATGCATGTATGTATGTATGTATGTGTATGTATGTATGTATGTGTATGTATGTATGTATGTATGCACGTATGTATGTACCTACCTTCGCAGGTGCGTGGCCCGGGCGGCGGGGCGGGCGGGGGGAGGTGTACCTACGTGCGTATGTGTATGTACGTACGTACTTACGAACGTACATACGTACGTACGTACGTACGTATGTATGTATGTATGTATGTATGTATGTATGGTACGTACGTACGTATGTATGTATGTATGTATGTATGTACGTATGTATGTACGTATGCCATGCATGCCATGCATGCATGCATGCATGTATGTATGTATGTATGTGTATGTATGTATGTATGTATGCTATGTATGAACTTCGCTGAAGACGGGCGAGGCGCTGTTGTTGCTGTTGCTGTTACTGTTGGGGCGTGCAGCGGCGCCGTAGGCTGGCAGCGCCTAGATAGATAGATAGATAGATAGATAGATAGATAGATAGATAGATAGATAGATAGATAGATAGGTAGATAGATAGATATATAGATAGATAGATAGATAGATAGATAGATAGATGGATAGATGAATGGATAGATAGATAGATAAATAGATAGATAGATAATAGATAGATAGACAGATAGAATCTAGATAGATAGATAGATAGACAGACAGACACAGACAGACAGACAGACAGATAGATCGATAGATATGTTTAATGTTTAATCTATGGGCGTGGCTTAGCTTGAAAAGCCATGGCCTCCTATACTACCCCCGGACAAGAACTTCAGCACCGGCCAAGCTGCACACCAACCACTGTCTCGCTGTGGTTGGTGTCTGTGCCCAGTTCAAGCCCAAAGGTAGCCGAGCCCTTTTGAACTATACGGGACAACACTAGAACACTCCCCAGGAGCGCGTGCCCTAAGGAGATGATGCCATGAGCAAGTCGAAGTTTCAGGAGTTCACGCTCGTTGTGAGTTACCTTTCTACAACCCCGACTTCATCAACCCTTTGCATCACGCCCCGACTTCATCAGCCATGGTCAGGAGTTGGTTGCCTGTTTAGCCCTTGCGCTGCGCGATTAACGGCGGACACAAAATCGTCACTGTAGGAGATAGTTAGATCTGAACCCTAGGCTGAGTTGCCAGTGGCAGAGACCGTCTCCAGGGATAGATCGATAGATAGATCGATAGATAGATAGATAGATAGATATAGATAGATAGAGATAGAGATAGATAGATAGATAGATAGATATAGATAGATAGATAGATAGATAGATAGACAGATAGATAGAATAGATAGATCGATAGATAGATAGATTGATAAATTGATAGATAGATAGATAGATAGATAGATGCACTCATATTTCTGTCTTTATGCTTCCTTGCGATTTCGTATACAGCGGATGAGCACCGGAAGAAAGGAGACAGAAAAGATGGTGTTTGTGATACCATGGCGGCTGCGCGGCTGGCCGATGTCGGACCAGGACCGATCGAACACGACCAAGACCTGCACATATATGTATGACAGATAGATAGATAGATAGATCGATAGATAGATTTTTAAAATCAGCCACGTTGACTAGAATGACTTGAAAAAAAAAATGGGGGAAGTGAAATTAAATAGCTCGTTAAGATAGAGAGGTAGGTAGGTAAGGTAGGTAGGTAGGTAGGTAGGTAGGTATGTGGGTAGGTAGGGACTTTTCGCGGATGTGTACTGCGGGCCAGACTTCCTGCGGCAGGCCGGTGATGATGTCCGGCAACAGTGCGCCCGACACGATGAAGCTGAGGATACGGCGGTCCATATCCAGCAACACGTGCACCTGAGCAAGCAAGCAGACAAGCAGGCAAACAGGGAAGGAAGGAAAGAAGGAAGGAAGGAAGGAAGGGAGGAAGGAAGGAAGGAAGGAAGCAAGTAAGTAAGTAAGTAAGTAAGTAAGTAAGTAAGTAAGAAAGCAAGATAACTAAGCAAGTAAGTGAGCAGAATTGTCACACCTCCATGCCGGTGACGAAGGGCTGCCACGAGTAGTTGGTGGAACCCTTGACCCCGCAGCCACGCTGCACCAGCACCGCCGTGCCGTGCGCGTGCAGGCCCTACATATACAGATCAGTACACATGAATATACACATACACATACACATACGCATACACAATACACAATACACAATACACAATACACAATACACATACACATACACATACACATAGATATACATACACATACACATACACATTATGCATATGCATATGCATGTGCATATGCATATACATATACATATACACATATGCATAACACATACACATATACAAATACATATATACGTATACACACATACGTATACACATATGCGTATACACATATACGTATACACATATACGTATACACATATACCCATACATATACCTATACATATACCTATACATATACCTATACATATACATATA
>WBZZ01004292.1:175000-177500 GCA_019918135.1 Paulinella micropora | reverse complement strand
GTGCTTCTCTGTCAATGGCTGATGCATTTCTGCACATGCGCCTCCATCGTCTCACCCGTGAGGTGAGTACGAAGAATTGATGATAAGCTCTAATGACACCCCCGCAAGGGCAGTTCCAACACTTCCAGACGGACCGGTATGTTCAATGAAAATACTGGTCCAGACGGAGCGGTATGTTCAATGAAAATACTGGTGGCACCGACGGGAATCGAACTGGCGACAGGGCCCAGATGGTAGAACTTGACCACTGGGCTATCACGGTGTCCAATAATAATAATAATAATAATAATAATAATAATAATAATAATAATAATAATAATAATAATAATAATAATAATAATAATAATAATAATAATAATAATAATAATAATAATAATAAAATAGTAATAACAATAATAATAAATATATATGGAATTAACAAAATATATATATGTATATAATATATATATATATATATTAGATTAATCTGTTATGAAGTCAAAGTAAAGTTCTAGTTCAGTGAGGAACGAGAAAAAAAAAACGGAAATATATATATAGATAAAATATATAATATATAATATTATATAATATAATATATATATATATATATGTATATATATGTTGAAAGAGTTATATTCTCACTCAGTATAATATAATATATATATATGTATATATATGTTGAAAGAGTTATATTCTCACTCAGTACTATATATATATAATATACATGTATATATGTATATATATATATATGTTGAAAGTGTTATATTCTCACTCAGTACTATATATAACGATGGCACTCGCAAAAGCTGGTAGACACGAGGTGACTCCCTAAGGGGGTTTGGCCAACCACACTCCGGCTTAGGATGTGATAGACGCTGATTTGTCCCACGCTCAGGTATCATCTGATGATGAGGTGTCAGTCGCCCTCTTTAGGCCCGTAGGCAGTGTCAGGATTCTTGCAGCCTTAAGAGATATGCTTTGAGTTCCTTTTGAATTCTGCTTTGTATGAGATATCTGTTAGGTGCTCTGGCAGCTTATCCTATTGTGCTTGTGCTGCTCTACTGTACTGACCAGTCTTAGAGTCGTTGTACATGTGTTTCTTTGATGACCGCCTAGTGTTGTAGTTATGAACAGCTGTGATTGGTCGGATATTGTTGTAGTGAAGGGGGAGGAAAGCCTTGAAGGCTGGGTAAATAAGGGAGTATGCATCCATGCATACGCTATATTTATACATGTTAAGTATGTTGAGTAAGCGTAGTTTGGCAAAAAGAGGCTTGGTAGGTGTTCTCCATGATTTGAGACATATCAGACGGACAATGCGTTTTTGGATGATAATGAGTGGATGTATAATGGTGTTGTAGTCATCAGATCCCCATATAGAGATACATAAGTAGGGGGTATACATGTGCATAGTAAAGTTGGAGGAGGATGTGAGTGGGAAGTAGGCTGTTCACATAACGAAACATTTGGACGAATGGTTGAAGGCGGAATATAATAGATTGTATATGTTCACGGAAGGGCAGGTTGCTTTGGATGATTGTACCTAATACTTTTACCTTTCGTTCTTGTTGGAGCCTCTTGCCGTCGATAGTCAAGTCGAGCTGCACCTTCTGTTCATGCTTGTGGAAGATAGTGTAGGTGGTTTTGGTGGGGTTGGGTACTAGGTTATGTCTGTAGAAATAGTGGACAAGGTTTGTTGTATCAGTTTGTGCTTGCTCTTGGAGTTGTTCTTTATTCTTAGCAGCAATGATAAGTGTGGTGTCATCTGCGTATGCAAAGACTGTCCCGTGTGTTAGTGAAAGTATAATATCATTGATGTATAGAATGAAGAGCGTTGTTGAGAGTGTGCTACCTTGCGGGATCCCATGTGTGATCTTGCGTGGATAAGAACGAGCATATTGGGTAAATACTGTTTGGTATCGTTTTGTGAGGTATGATTTAAAAAAGGTAGTGGTGTTATCGCTAAAATTTATATTATTTCGTAGTTTATGGATGAGTGTTTCATGATCGATAGTGTCATAGGCTTTCGATAGGTCAATAAATAGAGCAAATACATACCTTCCTGGGCCTTTGAGGTTTTGGATGTGATTTAAGATGGTTTGTGTAGTGATTGTTGTGTTCGAGTGTGGTCGGAAGGCGTATCGAGTTCGGGAGAGGATGTCGTACCTGGTAAGGTGGGCCATCAGTTGCTTGTTGAGTATAGTGTCAAGACCTTAGCAATAATCGGCAGTAGCGAGATAGGTCTGTAATTCTCAGGCAGCGTTGTATCTTTAGCTTTATATATTTCAATAACTTTAGTTATTTTTAGTGCATCAGGGTATTGGTTATGTTCTATAGCTTTATTAAAGAGCGTTGTTCATATCGGGGCAATGTACTTTGTAAGGTCTTGCATGATGGCTGGTTTTATTTTGTTTATATCTTCTGCTTACTACTACTACTACTACTACTACTACTACTACTACTACTACTACTACTACTACTACTACTACTACTACTACTACTACTACTACTACTACTACTA
>WBZZ01004292.1:162500-165000 GCA_019918135.1 Paulinella micropora | reverse complement strand
ACTAGTTGGAGTAGTTGTCGTTGTTGTCGTTGTTGCTGTAGTTGTCGTTGTTGTCGTTGTTGTTGTAGTTGTTGTAGTTGGTGTAGTTGTTGTTGTTGTTGTTGTTGTTGTTGTTATTGTTGTTGTTGTTGTTGTCGTTGTTGTTGTTGTTGTGCCTTGATTGCTACTACTACTACTACTACTCCTACTACTACTACTACTACTCTACTACTACCACTACTACTACTACGACTACTACTACTACTACGACTACTACTACTACTACTACTACTACTGCTGCTGCTGCTGCTACTACTACTGCTACTACTGCTACTACTACTTCTACTACTACTACTCCTACCACTGATACTTACTTCTAAGAACAAAATCATTATTATTATTAGTTGTATAGGAGGACCTCGAACAAGGGTATTGGAGGCTTATGTCCGTTGAGGATATGCCATTAGCTGCATCAGTACGCCTCAGATATAGTAAATCTGCCTTGGAGTGTTGACTGTGACATATTTGAGGGAAATCCCGATGAAAAAACCTAGTCACACTTGCTAAACAGAGTTCCAGCCCAATGGCCTCAAGGCGTTAAACTGTGACGCCAACTCATAACCCTTTGGTGGTAGATGCTGGGGAGGAGGGTCGTTGCGCGCGTAAAAGATCTTAAACTCCGCATATGCTGGTTGATAGCCCAGGACCCAGCAGACACCAGATTGTTATGGGTGGGGTTTCGAGGCAGCTCTAGCAACCGCGCTTGGTGTATGCACTTGCACATTCGGTGACGTCTTGCAAGAGGTTGCTGGGACTGCGGAATAACCTCGGCTTAGTGCAGTCTTGCCCTCAGGAGCTCCATCGGTGGCCCCGATCATCAGGCGAGAGACTGACACGGGGGGGTGGAGGACCTCGAACAAGGGTATTGGAGGCTTATGTCCGTTGAGGATATGCCATTAGCTGCATCAGTACGCCTCAGATATAGTATTAGTTGTATAATTTTTAATTTTTTTTTTTTTTTTTTTAAAGGTCCAGAAGAGAACCGGAACCTGCTTGATGTATGGAACTTGTTTATTCTAATTAGGATGTCTTCTGCATCCAAGGACCATGTTCCCCAGATGTCGGACGATGGCTCGAGGGTGATACATCAGCAGCAGCAAGCAGGCTCTTGCGCACCACAGCTGTCTTGTGCAGACCGCGCTCTGCCCTTCGAACAGTATTATGAAGTGGTCAGCTGCTCTTGCCCTCCCTCCACAGCAAGTTTGTGACATCTCTCTCTCTCTCTCTCTCTCTCTCTCTCTCTCTCTCTCTCTCTCTCTCTCTCTCGCGGTATGTGTGCCTTTTGGTTGCGCGTCGGTCATGATTCTCACTCCCTTATCAGCCCCCCCCCCCCCCCCTCTCCTCCTCTGTGTTATTGTTGTTGTTGTTGTTATTGTTGTTATTGTTGTTGTTGTTGCTGTTGTTGGTAATAGTAGTAGTAGTAGTAGTAGTAGTAGTAGTAGTAGTAGTAGTAGTAGTAGCTAGTAGTAGTGGTAGTAGTAGTGGTAGTAGTAGTAGCAGCAGCAGCAGCAGTAGTAGTAGTAGTAGTAGTAGTAGTAGTAGTAGTAGTAGTAGTAGTAGTAGTAGTAGTAGTAGTAGTAGTAGTAGTAGTAGTAGTAGTAGTAGTAGTAGTAGTAGTAGCACTAGTAGTAGTAGTAGTAGTAGCAGCAGCAGCAGCAGCAGCAGTAGTAGAAGTAGTAGTAGTAGCAGTAGTAGTAGTAGTAGTAGTAGTAGCAACAGCAGCAGCAGCAGCAGCAGCAGTAGTAGTAGTAGTAGTAGTAGTAGTAGTAGTAGTAGTAGTAGTGGTAGTAGTGGTAGTGGTAGCAGTAGTACTAGAAGAAGCAGTAGTTGCAGTAGCGGTGTTAGTGGTCCATTCCTTTTTGCTACTGACCTTCTGTATCGACCGGTTGTTGTTGTTGTTGTTGTTGTTGTTGTTGTTGTTGTTGTTGTTGTTGCTGCTGCTGCTGCTGTTGCTGTTTTTGTTGTTTTTGTTGTTTTTGTTCTTGTTGTTGTTGTTATTGAAAATGATGATGATGATCTTGTTGTTGCGTCGTGCAGGAGGCGACTGCCGATTTCATCCGCAGCCATCCGCACGTGCAGCGGTCACGTGTGTGTGTGTGTGTGTGTGTATCACAAAATCACACTTGTCACGTGTACGTGTGTGTGTGCGTGTGTGTGTGTCAGAATGTCACGCTCGCGCGTGTGTGTTACAATGTCATACTCGTCACGTGTGTGTTACACTGTCACACTCGCGTGTTTGTGTGTGTCACTCGTCACGTGTGTGTGTCACAATCATCAGGTGTGCGTGTGTCACAATGTCACACTCGCGTGTGCGTGTGTGTGTGGGTGTGTGTATGTGGGTGTGTGTGTGTGTGTGTGTGTCACAATGTCACACACTCGTCAAGTGTGTGTGTGTGTCACACTGTCACACTCGTCACGTGTGTGTGGCACAATCTCTCACTCCCGCGCTTGCCCGTGCAGC
>WBZZ01004292.1:142500-152500 GCA_019918135.1 Paulinella micropora | reverse complement strand
ATCTTATCGTATCGTATCGTATCGTATCTTATCTTATCTTATCTAATCTAGTCTAGTCTTAGTCTTAGTCTTAGTCTTAGTCTTAGTCTTAGTCTTAGTCTTAGTCTTAGTCTTAGTCTTAGTCTTAGTCTTAGTCTTAGTCTTAGTCTTAGTCTTAGTCTTAGTCTTAGTCCAGTCTGGCCTGGCCTGGCCTGGCCTGGCCTGGCCTGGTCTGGTCTGGTCTGGTCGGGTCGGGTCGGGTCGGGTCGGGTCGGGTCGGGTCGGGTCTGGTCTGGTCTGGTCTGGTCTGGTCTGGTCTGGTCTGGTCTGGTCTGGTCTGGTCTGGTCTGGTCAGGTCTGGGTCAAGGTCTGTCAAGGTCTGGGTCAAGGTCTGGGTCAAGGTCTGGGTCAAGGTCTGGGTCAAGGTCTGGGTCAAGGTCTGGGTCAAGGTCTGGGTCAAGGTCTGGGTCAAGGTCTCTGGGTCTAGGTCTAGGGGTCTAGGTCTAGGGGTCTAGGTCTAGGGGTCAAGGTCTAGGGGTCAAGGTCTAGGGGTCAAGGTCTAGGGGTCAAGGTCTAGGGGTCTAGGTCTAGGGGTCAAGGTCTAGGGGTCAAGGTCTAGGGGTCTAGGTCTAGGGGTCAAGGTCTAGGGGTCAAGGTCTAGGGGTCAAGGTCTAGGGGTCAAGGTCTAGGGGTCTAGGTCTAGGGGTCTAGGTCTAGGGGGTCTAGGGGTCTAGGTCTAGGGGTCTAGGTCTAGGGGTCTAGGTCTAGGGGTCTAGGTCTAGGGGTCTAGGTCTAGGGGTCTACAGTCTAGAGTCGACAGTCTAGAGTCGACAGTCTAGGAGTCGACAGTCTAGAGTCGACAGTCTAGAGTCGACAGTCTAGGAGTCGACAGTCTAGAGTCGACAGTCTAGAGTCGACAGTCTAGAGTCGACAGTCTAGAGTCGACAGTCTAGAGTCGACCAGGTCTAGAGTCGACAGTCTAGAGTCGACAGTCTAGAGTCGACAGTCTAGAGTCGACAGTCTAGAGTCGACAGTCTAGAGTCGACAGTCTAGAGTCGACAGTCTAGAGTCGACAGTCTAGAGTCGGACAGTCTAGAGTCGACAGTCTAGAGTCGACAGTCTAGAGTCGACAGTCTAGAGTCGACAGTCTAGAGTCGACAGTCTAGAGTCGACAGTCTAGAGTCGACAGTCTAGAGTCGACAGTCTAGAGTCGACAGTCTAGAGTCGACAGTCTAGAGTCGACAGTCTAGAGTCGACAGTCTAGAGTCGACAGTCTAGAGTCGACAGTCTAGAGTCGACAGTCTAGAGTCGACAGTCTAGAGTCGACAGTCTAGAGTCGACAGTCTAGAGTCGACAGTCTAGAGTCGACAGTCTAGAGTCGACAGTCTAGAGTCGACAGTCTAGAGTCGACAGTCTAGAGTCGACAGTCTAGAGTCGACAGTCTAGAGTCGACAGTCTAGAGTCGACAGTCTAGAGTCGACAGTCTAGAGTCGACAGTCTAGAGTCGACAGTCTAGAGTCGACAGTCTAGAGTCGACAGTCTAGAGTCGACAGTCTAGAGTCGACAGTCTAGAGTCGACAGTCTAGAGTCGACAGTCTAGAGTCGACAGTCTAGAGTCGACAGTCTAGAGTCGACAGTCTAGAGTCGACAGTCTAGAGTCGACAGTCTAGAGTCGACAGTCTAGAGTCGACAGTCTAGAGTCGACAGTCTAGAGTCGACAGTCTAGAGTCGACAGTCTAGAGTCGACAGTCTAGAGTCGACAGTCTAGAGTCGACAGTCTAGAGTCGACAGTCTAGAGTCGACAGTCTAGAGTCGACAGTCTAGAGTCGACAGTCTAGAGTCGACAGTCTAGAGTCGACAGTCTAGAGTCGACAGTCTAGAGTCGACAGTCTAGAGTCGACAGTCTAGAGTCGACAGTCTAGAGTCGACAGTCTAGAGTCGACAGTCTAGAGTCGACAGTCTAGAGTCGACAGTCTAGAGTCGACAGTCTAGAGTTCGACAGTCTAGAGTCGACAGTCTAGAGTCGACAGTCTTAGAGTCGACAGTCTAGAGTCGACAGTCTAGAGTCGACAGTCTAGAGTCGACAGTCTAGAGTCGACAGTCTAGAGTCGACAGTCTAGAGTCGACAGTCTAGAGTCGACAGTCTAGAGTCGACAGTTCTAGAGTCGACAGTCTAGAGTCGACAGTCTAGAGTCGACAGTCTAGAGTCGACAGTCTAGAGTCGACAGTCTAGAGTCGACAGTCTAGAGTCGACAGTCTAGAGTCGACAGTCTAGAGTCGACAGTCTAGAGTCGACAGTCTAGAGTCGACAGTCTAGAGTCGACAGTCTAGAGTCGACAGTCTAGAGTCGACAGTCTAGAGTCGACAGTCTAGAGTCGACAGTCTAGAGTCGACAGTCTAGAGTCGACAGTCTAGAGTCGACAGTCTAGAGTCGACAGTCTAGAGTCGACAGTCTAGAGTCGACAGTCTAGAGTCGACAGTCTAGAGTCGACAGTCTAGAGTCGACAGTCTAGAGTCGACAGAGTCGACAGTCTAGAGTCGACAGTCTAGAGTCGACAGTCTAGAGTCGACAGTCTAGAGTCGACAGTCTAGAGTCGACAGTCTAGAGTCGACAGTCTAGAGTCGACAGTCTAGAGTCGACAGTCTAGAGTCGACAGTCTAGAGTCGACAGTCTAGAGTCGACAGTCTAGAGTCGACAGTCTAGAGTCGACAGTCTAGAGTCGACAGTCTAGAGTCGACAGTCTAGAGTCGACAGTCTAGAGTCGACAGTCTAGAGTCGACAGTCTAGAGTCGACAGTCTAGAGTCGACAGTCTAGAGTCGACAGTCTAGAGTCGACAGTCTAGAGTCGACAGTCTAGAGTCGACAGTCTAGAGTCGACAGTCTAGAGTCGACAGTCTAGAGTCGACAGTCTAGAGTCGACAGTCTAGAGTCGACAGTCTAGAGTCGACAGTCTAGAGTCGACAGTCTAGAGTCGACAGTCTAGAGTCGACAGTCTAGAGTCGACAGTCTAGAGTCGACAGTCTAGAGTCGACAGTCTAGAGTCGACAGTCTAGAGTCGACAGTCTAGAGTCGACAGTCTAGAGTCGACAGTCTAGAGTCGACAGTCTAGAGTCGACAGTCTAGAGTCGACAGTCTAGAGTCGACAGTCTAGAGTCGACAGTCTAGAGTCGACAGTCTAGAGTCGACAGTCTAGAGTCGACAGTCTAGAGTCGACAGTCTAGAGTCGACAGTCTAGAGTCGACAGTCTAGAGTCGACAGTCTAGAGTCGACAGTCTAGAGTCGACAGTCTAGAGTCGACAGTCTAGAGTCGACAGTCTAGAGTCGACAGTCTAGAGTCGACAGTCTAGAGTCGACAGTCTAGAGTCGACAGTCTAGAGTCGACAGTCTAGAGTCGACAGTCTAGAGTCGACAGTCTAGAGTCGACAGTCTAGAGTCGACAGTCTAGAGTCGACAGTCTAGAGTCGACAGTCTAGAGTCGACAGTCTAGAGTCGACAGTCTAGAGTCGACAGTCTAGAGTCGACAGTCTAGAGTCGACAGTCTAGAGTCGACAGTCTAGAGTCGACAGTCTAGAGTCGACAGTCTAGAGTCGACAGTCTAGAGTCGACAGTCTAGAGTCGACAGTCTAGAGTCGACAGTCTAGAGTCGACAGTCTAGAGTCGACAGTCTAGAGTCGACAGTCTAGAGTCGACAGTCTAGAGTCGACAGTCTAGAGTCGACAGTCTAGAGTCGACAGTCTAGAGTCGACAGTCTAGAGTCGACAGTCTAGAGTCGACAGTCTAGAGTCGACAGTCTAGAGTCGACAGTCTAGAGTCGACAGTCTAGAGTCGACAGTCTAGAGTCGACAGTCTAGAGTCGACAGTCTAGAGTCGACAGTCTAGAGTCGACAGTCTAGAGTCGACAGTCTAGAGTCGACAGTCTAGAGTCGACAGTCTAGAGTCGACAGTCTAGAGTCGACAGTCTAGAGTCGACAGTCTAGAGTCGACAGTCTAGAGTCGACAGTCTAGAGTCGACAGTCTAGAGTCGACAGTCTAGAGTCGACAGTCTAGAGTCGACAGTCTAGAGTCGACAGTCTAGAGTCGACAGTCTAGAGTCGACAGTCTAGAGTCGACAGTCTAGAGTCGACAGTCTAGAGTCGACAGTCTAGAGTCGACAGTCTAGAGTCGACAGTCTAGAGTCGACAGTCTAGAGTCGACAGTCTAGAGTCGACAGTCTAGAGTCGACAGTCTAGAGTCGACAGTCTAGAGTCGACAGTCTAGAGTCGACAATCTAGAGTCGACAGTCTAGAGTCGACAGTCTAGAGTCGACAGTCTAGAGTCGACAGTCTAGAGTCTATATTCTAGCCTATAGTCTATATTCTAGCCTATAGTCTAGTCTATAGTCTAGTCTATAGTCTAGTCTATAGCCTAGTCTAGAGTCTAGTCTAGAGTCTAGTCTAGAGTCTAGTCTAGAGTCTAGTCTAGAGTCTAGTGTCTAGTCTAGAGTCTAGGCCTAGAGTCTAGTCTAGAGTCTAGGCCTAGAGTCTAGTCTAGAGTCTAGGCCTAGAGTCTAGGCCTAGGTCTAGGCCTCAGCCTCAGCCTCAGCCTCAGCCTCAGCCTAAGCCTCGGTCTAGGTCTAGGTCTAGGTCTAGGTCTAGGTCTAGGTCTAAGTCTAAGGCTAAGGCTAAGTCTAAGGCTAAGGCTAAGGCTAAGGCTAAGGCTAAGGCTAAGGCTAAGGCTAGGTCCAGGTCCAGGTCCAGGTCCAGGTCCAGGTCCAGGTCCAGGTCTAGGTCTAGGTCTAGGTCTAAGTCTAAGTCTAGGTCTAGGTCTAGGTCTAGGTCTAGGTCTAGGTCTAAGTCTAGGTCTAGGTCTAAGTCTAAGCCTAAGTCTAAGCCTAAGCCTAAGCCTAATCCTAATCCTAAGCCTAAGCCTAAGCCTAAGTCTAGGTCTAGGTCTAGGTCTAGGTCTAGGTCTAGGTCTAGGTCAGGTCTAGGTCTAGGTCTAGGTCTAGGTCTAAGTCTAGGTCTAGGTCTAAGTCTAGGTCTAAGTCTAAGTCTAAGTCTAAGTCTAAGGCTAAGGCTAAGCCTAAGTCTAAGTCCAGGTCCAGGTCTAGGTCTAGGTCCAGGTCCAGGTCCAGGTCCAGGTCTAGGTCCTGGTCCAGGTCCAGGTCCAGGTCCAGGTTAGGTCTAGGTCTAGGTCTAGGTCTAGGTCTAGGTCTAGGTCTAAGTCTAGGTCTAGGTCTAGGTCTAGGTCTAAGTCTAGGTCTAGGTCTAAGCCTAAGCCTAAGCCTAAGCCTAAGCCTCAGTCTCAGCCTCAGTCTCAGTCTCAGTCTCAGTCTCAGTCTAAGTCTCAGTCTAAGTCTAGGTCTAGGTCTAGGTCTAGGTCTAGGTCTAGGTCTAGGTCTAAGTCTAAGTCTAGGTCTAAGTCTAAGTCTAAGGCTAAGGCTAAGGCTAAGGCTAAGGCTAGGTCCAGGTCTAGGTCCAGGTCCAGGTCCCAGGTCCAGGTCCAGGTCCCAGGTCCGAGGTCCGAGGTCCCAGGTCCGAGGTCCGAGGTCGAGGTCCGAGGTCCGAGGTCGAGGTCGAGGTCGAGGTCTAGGTCTAGGTCTAGGTCTAGGTCTAGGTCTAGGTCTGGTCTAGTCGTCTCTAGTCTAGTCTAGTCGTCTCTAGTCTGGTCTAGTGGTCTCTAGTCTGGTCTAGTCGTCTCTAGTCTAGTCGTCTCTAGTCTGGTCTAGTCGTCTCTAGTCTGGTCTAGTCGTCTCTAGTCTAGTCTAGTCTAGTCTAGTCTAGTCTAGTCTAGTCGTCTCTAGTCTAGTCTAGTCTAGTCTAGTCGTCTCTAGTCTAGTCTAGTCTAGTCTAGTCTAGTCTAGTCTAGTCTAGTCTAGTCTAGTCGTCTCTAGTCTAGTCTAGTCGTCTCTAGTCTAGTCTAGTCTAGTCTAGTCGTCTCTAGTCTAGTCTAGTCTAGTCTAGTCGTCTCTAGTCTAGTCTAGTCTAGTCGTCTCTAGTCTAGTCTAGTCGTCTCTAGTCGTCTCGTCTCTAGTCTAGTCGTCTCGTCTCTAGTCTAGTCGTCTCGTCTCTAGTCTAGTCGTCTCGTCTCTAGTCTAGTCGTCTCGTCTCTAGTCTAGTCGTCTCGTCTCTAGTCTAGTCGTCTCGTCTCTAGTCTAGTCGTCTCGTCTCTAGTCTAGTCGTCTCGTTTCTAGTCTAGTCGTCTCGTCTCTAGTCTAGTTTAGTCGTCTCTAGTCTCGTCGTCTCGTCTCTAGTCTAGTCTAGTCGTCTCTAGTCTAGTCTAGTCGTCTCTAGTCTAGTCTAGTCGTCTCTAGTCTAGTCTAGTCGTCTCTAGTCTAGTCTAGTCGTCTCTAGTCTAGTCTAGTCGTCTCTAGTCTAGTCTAGTCGTCTCTAGTCTAGTCGTCTCTAGTCTAGTCTAGTCGTCTCGTCTCTGGTCTAGTCTAGTCGTCTCTAGTCTAGTCTAGTCGTCTCTAGTCTAGTCTAGTCGTCTCTAGTCTAGTCTAGTCGTCTCTAGTCTAGTCTAGTCGTCTCTAGTCTAGTCGTCTCGTCTCTAGTCTAGTCTAGTCGTCTCTAGTCTAGTCGTCTCTAGTCTAGTCGTGTCTAGTCTAGTCGTGTCTAGTCTAGTCGTGTCTAGTCTAGTCGTGTCTAGTCTAGTCGTGTCTAGTCTAGTCGTGTCTAGTCTAGTCGTCTCTAGTCTAGTCGTCTCTAGACTAGTCGTCTCTAGTCTAGTCGTCTCTAGTCTAGTCGTCTCTAGTCTAGTCGTCTCTAGTCTAGTCGTCTCTAGTCTAGTCGTCTCTAGTCTAGTCGTTCTAGTCTAGTGTCTCTAGTCTAGTCGTCTCTAGTCTAGGCGTGTCTAGTCTAGTCTTCTCTAGTCTAGTCGTCTCTAGTCTAGTCGTGTCTAGTCTAGTCGTGTCTAGTCTAGTCGTCTCTAGTGTAGTCGTCTCTAGTCTAGTGTCTAGTCTAGTCTCTAGTCTAGTCTCTAGTCTAGTGTCTAGTCTAGTCTCTAGTCTAGTCTCTGGTCTAGTCTCTAGTCTAGTCTCTAGTCTAGTCTCTAGTCTAGTCTAGTGTCTAGTCTAGTGTCTAGTCTAGTGTCTAGTCTAGTCTAGTGTCTAGTCTAGTGTCTAGTCTAGTCTAGTGTTGTCTAGTGTCTAGTCTAGTGTCTAGTCTAGTGTCTAGTCTAGTGTCTAGTCTAGTGTCTAGTCTAGTGTCTAGTCTAGTGTCTAGTCTAGTGTCTAGTCTAGTGTAGTCTAGTGTCTAGTCTAGTGTCTAGTCTAGTGTCTAGTCTAGTGTCTAGTCTAGTGTCTAGTCTAGTGTCTAGTCTAGTGTCTAGTCTAGTGTCTAGTCTAGTGTCTAGTCTAGTGTCTAGTCTAGTGTCTAGTCTAGTGTCTAGTCTAGTGTCTAGTCTAGTGTCTAGTGTCTAGTCTAGTGTCTAGTCTAGTGTCTAGTCTAGTGTCTAGTCTAGTGTCTAGTCTAGTCTAGTGTTTAGTCTAGTGTCTAGTCTAGTGTCTAGTCTAGTGTCTAGTCTAGTGTCTAGTCTAGTGTCTAGTCTAGTGTCTAGTCTAGTGTCTAGTCTAGTGTCTAGTCTAGTGTCTAGTCTAGTGTCTAGTCTAGTGTCTGGTCTAGTGTCTGGTCTAGTGTCTAGTCTAGTGTCTGGTCTAGTGTCTAGTCTAGTGTCTAGTCTAGTGTCTAGTCTAGTGTCTAGTCTAGTGTCTAGTCTAGTGTCTAGTCTAGTGTCTAGGGCTGGGGCTGGGGCTAGGCTAGGCTAGGCTAGGCTAGGCTAGTCCGCACCGGCCGGTCCGGTCCGGGCCGGTCCGGTCCGATCTGATCCAATCTGATACAATCTGATACAATCTGATCCAATCTGATCCAATCTGATCCAATCTGATCCAATCTGATCCAATCCAATCCAATCCGATCCAATCCGATCCAATCCAATCCAATCCAATCCAATCCAATCCAATAATCTAATCCAATCCAATCCAATCCAATAATCCAATCCAATCCAATCCAATAATCCAATCCAATAATCCAATCCAATCCAATCCAATCCAATCTAATCTAATCTAATCCTAATCCTAATCCTAATCCTAATCCTAATCCTAATCATAACCTAACCTAACCTAACCTAACCTAATCTAATCTAATCTAAGTCTAATCTAATCTAAATCTAATCTAATCTAATTTAATCTAATACCTATCTATCTATCTATCTATCTATCTATCTATCTATCTATCTATCTATCTATCTATCTATCTATCTATCTATCTATCTATCTATCTATCTATCTATCTATCTATCTATCTATCTATCTGCAGGTGGAGCGCGCCAAGAACGCGCGCATCGTGGGCGTGCTGGTGGGCACGCTGGCAGGTTGTGTATGTATGTGCATGTATGTGTATGTATGTATGTATGTATGTATGTAATGTAATGTAATGTAACGTAATGTAACGTAACGTAACGTAACGTAATGTAACGTAATGTAACGTAATGTAATGTAATGTAATGTAATGTAATGTAATGTATGTATGTATGTAAGTATGTAGTATGTATCATGCATGTATGTATGTACGTAGTGCAGCACTACCGCGCAGCGATCGCGCATGTGCAGCGACGACTTCGCCAAGCAGGTCAACTAGAAGGAAAGATATATATATATATATATATATATAGAGAGAGAGAGAGAGAAAGAGAGAGAGAGAGAGAGAGAAAGAAAGAAAGAAAGAAAGAAAGACAGAAAGAACAGAAAGAACAGAAAGAACAGAAAGAACAGAAAGAAAAGAAAGAAAAGAAAAGAAAGAAAGAAAGAAAGAAAGAAGAGAGAGAGAGAGAGAGAAAGTGAGGGAGAGGGAGCAGCACTATCACGAAGCGACCGCACATGTGCAGCGAAGGCTCCGCCAAGCAGGTCAAGCAACAGCAGTAAGGCAGTAGCTAAGTCAAAAAAGGCAGAAGCGAAGTGAAAAAGGGCAGTAGCTAAGTGGAAAAAGGCAGTAGCTTAGTGGATTAAGGCAGTAGCTTAGTGAAAAAAGGCGGTAGCTAAGTGGGAAAAGGCAGCAGCTAAGTGAAGAAAGGCAGTAGCTGCGTGGAATAAGGCAATGGCTAAGTGGAAGAAAGCAGTAGCTAAGTAGAAAAGGCAGTAGCTAAGTGAAGAAAGGCAGTAGCTGAGTGGAATAAGGCAGTAGCTAAATTGAAGAAAGGTAGTAGCTTAGTGGAAAATAAGGCAGTAGCTAAGTGAAGAAAGACAATAGCTGAGTGGAATAAGGCAGTAGCTAAGGGGAATAAGGCAGCAGCACATGTGCAGCGAAGACTCCGCCAAGCAGGTCAAGCAACACCAGACAAACAGACAGCCAGCCAACCAGCCAGACAGACAGACAGACAGACAGACAGCATGAAATAGAAATCAGATATAGGAAAGTAAGCGATGGATCGAGCGAGCGACTCAAGCAGAGGACAGCTGATGACAGGAGTGAGAGGGAGTGTGGGAGGCAAGGCAGGAGGTAGGGGTAGGAGTGAGAAGGGAGTGTAGGAATTTGGCTGTTGTGGCTATATGTGTGTGTGTTGTGTATGTGTATGTGTGTGTGTGTGGGGGGGGGGGGGGCAGGGCGCAAGAGCTGCATGTTGGTGTTTTGTGTGTTTGTGTGTGTGTGCTGTGTGTTAGGGCGCAAGAGCTATGTGGTGGTGGTGGGCAAGGTCAACGAGCCCAAACTAGCCAACTTTGCCGAGGTCTATATATATCTATATCTATATCTATATCTATATCTATATCTATTTCTATTTCTATTTCTATATCTATATTATATATACATATATATATGTTTATATATATAATTTTTATATATATCTATACCTATACCTAAACCTATACCTACACCTTACCTATACCTATATCTATGTCTATGTCTATGTCTATGTTTATGTCTATGTCTATATCTCTATGTATATGTCTATGTATATGTCTCTGTCTAGGTCTATATGTCTATGTCTATATGTCTATGCCTATGCCTATGCCTATGCCTATGCCTATGCCTATGCCTATGCATATGC
>WBZZ01004292.1:130000-137500 GCA_019918135.1 Paulinella micropora | reverse complement strand
ACGTACGTACAAATATACATACATACCATACATACATACCGTACATACATACATGCATGCATACATACATACATACATACATACATACATACACACATACATACATACATACATACGTACGTAACGTACGTACGTACGTACGTACGTACATACATACATACATACATATATGCATGCAGGGCATCGCCAGAGCGTACAGCAGCGAACGGCAACGGGCAGACCACTCTGACTACTCTGCCACACCAGGCCGAGGCGGCAGCAACCAGACAGCTGGGACTGCACAGAGCAAAGACCCACAGAGCAGACAAGCAGGGCAGAATGGGCATGTGGAGGAGAAGGGTGAGGAGGATGGGGCAGATAGAGCACAAGGGCAGAAAGCACATGTAGAGGAGCAGGATGGGGCAAAGTCTGAGAGTGAGGAGGGGGAGGAGGCACGAGACAGTGAAGACAGTGAAGAGGAGTCGGACGAGTCGGACCAGGAAGACGGGCAGGAGGAGGCACCGCCGCCCGTGCTGGTGCAGCTGGCCTGATGGATTTTGGCTCAGAGCTCAACCCGGTCGATTTGTCGACAACTGCGTGGCTGTTTTTGCATCTGCTCCTGGTGTCCCTGACCAGACCTGGTTTGGGTTTGTTCTTGTAATACTATGGTCTGGTCTGGTCTTTCTTTTTACCACAATAACTCTTTTAAATAAACTTGCCACTCGCAGCGATGAGTGGGAAGACGAAGTACAACATGAGAAGGACTTCAATGGTAAAAGTGGCCTGGCAGACTGGTCTTGTCTGGTATTAATATGGTCTCAGGTCTGGGCAGTGACTGCGAGCCAACTTTTTTTACACCGTTGCATCTCAAAAGTGACGGGTTTCGGGTGCGAGCGAGCCACTGCCACACGCAGGCCAGCTTTTGCTAGCCTGGGGTGACTCTCAGTAAAATTTTGGTGGACGCTGTCATCATGTCATAGCTTTATTGACATTTACTAGGCTTCATTATTATTCATAATAACAATGACAGAACTCAACTGTATCGGGTCTGTGCATGACCTTAAACTGTGACTCTTTTTTTTTCTTTTTACGCTTCACCTCTTACTATGACTCATCACTAACTCTTTTACGGCGCAAGCATCGTTTTAATAGAATATTATTATAATATTAATACTTACCACTCGTAGAGCTGAATTGGGAAGCAGAAGAGATAAAATGGAACAACTACAAATCATGTTATTAAAGAAGACTCGGAGGTCATTGGACAAATTAATAAGATCCTAGTCCACTACAGCATAACCGTGACCGTACAGTCACGGTATCTTCACTCTTATTATTTAATACTTAGTAACTATTCCTGTATTACCATATTTCAAGTTTCTGGTACAATACTGGTGGCGAATCGACTTTAATAATATTCATATTGCTATCGACATTCAAGACAAAAAAAATTATGATTTTTTAATTTTGGTTGGAATTTCGATTTTGGTTGGAAATTTGAATTTTCAAATTAACTGCTATATGCGCCGCAAAAATGAATTGAATTTTAGCAAAGTGTTACAGTTAAATTTGAATTTTTGACACAAAAACGAAAAAGTGACACAAAATAAAAAAACTGACTCAAAAATGAAAAACTCATAATTTTTTTTGTCTTGAATGTCGATAGCCGCTTGAATATATTACCAATTTGGTGAGCGGCGGTTGGTTTCCTTTTTGGTTTTTTTGAATCTCAGTGTAACTCAGTAAAATGATGTGTAACCGGAACAGCTACTCTGACACTTAGTCGTACCTCAACTGTAGAGGGGCAGACCAAGCATAAGAGTCAAGTAACGACAAGCCGGACAACACTTGATGCCACTATGTAATGTACGGGCCGGCCGACGGATGGTAGACAACTGGGATCCGGGCCGGAGCCTCCGGTTAACATGCTAGTTTCCCTACCCGGATCTTCAACTTCAAGTCGAATTGTCCATCGGGCAGTAACATGAGCGTTGTTAGTGCCATGCGTTCCCTGCGAGGAGCCTAATGGAAGGAGTGGCTAGGAAAGAAGAAAGAAGAAAGAAGAAAGAAGAAAGAAGAAAGAAGAAAGAAGAAAGAAGAAAGAAGAAAGAAGAAAGAAGAAAGAAGAAAGAAGAAAGACGGAGTCTGCAGTGTGAAGTGGCTTCGAAATGAGAGCTGGCGTCTGCCAGAAGGGCCAGGTGACTGCGCATCGGTCTGTGTCTCTGCCAAAGAGCCTGAGGCACAGCAGAAGGCAAGTTGGCGGCAAGATCGGTTCGGTTTGTGTTAGAACATATATCTAAATACCGTGACTGTTCCTGCACAGAGTTAGCAAGCCGTCTATGGACCGGTTCGAGCTCAGTCACGATCGCATCGTACCACAAGCTTTATTGAGAACAACACGGCCCGGCGCGTCCCGAAGGGATGGCTCTACCGACACGCATCCTACGGACCGGCCGGGTCACATTGAATCGGTCCGTTACCGTATTAATACAACCTATTGTGTTAGAACATATATCTAAATACTGTTCCTGCACAGAGGTAGCAAGCCGTCTACGGACCGGTTCGAGCTCAGTCACGATCGCATGGTACCACAAGCTTTATTGAGGCGGCACAGAAAGAACAACACGGCCCGGCGCGTCCCGAAGGGATGGCTCTACCGACACACATCCTACGGACCGGCCGGGTCACATTGAATCGGTCCGTTACCGTATTAATACAACCTATTGGTCTAACACTCCCCCTAGATCACGATAATTAACTTGCAAACAACTTAATTATCGCTGATCTCAACAAGGAGTATTCAGTACGAAAAAAGAATTAATATATGTATGTAAATAAAAACTATGTTTGAGGAGTGACTCTACTCTAGGACCTCAAAATAGACTATATGTGGATGATGCCCTGTTGCTGCTTTCCCGCACTACTAGATAATTAGGCTAATACCAGAAAGTCAGTTTGCTCAGTCACTGCCCCGGCCACCAGTGATAGAGACTAAAGTGCTGAAGGCAGAGGTAATACATTCAGTCATAGTTTCGCACACGACATGGTCTCTCCCTGCAAAAACCGGCGATAACTAAGGACTTATGCATTATCCCCCATCGCTTCCTTCAAGCACGGTTGGGCGTTAATGAGAAAATGAAATCTTATCAAAATCCGAGCCTCCGCTCACAACCTAGCGTTAAATTATGACTATCTCGCGATGCTATAGACTATCCGGCAACACATATAAGATATCGACATGTAGTAAGGCGGCAATCATAAAGTCAGTTATGAATATATGATTATCAACGATACAGATGATTCTTATATGTGAGCATGTATAAGAAATAGATCGTGATTTTGTAGACGCAATTGTATTTGATATATCAAGACGAATTCGACATAACAAAATACGCATGCAATCCATAAGCAAGCACGTGCAGTTCTTAGTAATATGCAAAAAGAAAATATGTGAAATATATACATATGAGTAAATAAAGTAGTAGACACGTTAAATAGCGATGTAAATATTTCATTAATTAGTATGAAAGGGTAAGTGAATATAACTCCAACACATAAGTGAAGAGGACATTCACCTCTCTCTTTACATACAATTAACGCAACATAAGTCTATTCGAAACTATCCCGAAGAAGACCCATCCCAAGATGAACTGTCCACAACCTACACTAACTCATCAGGTATATACATATATATAGAAGAAAATATGAAATATATCGATATGTAAAACATAAATGATAAATATATGATATATAATATATGGTTAACAAGTATTGGTAATATGTATATAGTTACCCCGACTGGGCATACTAAAGACAAGTAAATATACTGACTTTAGTATGTCTAATCGGGGTATCAATTATGATGATCTCCGGTGCCTACTCAACCATGCATGTATGAAACACGACACTTCAAGTATGCAGAAACATTGATACAAATATGCCAATATTACATTACCATAAATTATATGATATCACAATAAACAGACGAGATATGTAAATGCAACGGACACGGAAGTCAACAAAACAAAGCAGACCCCGGAAATAGACCCGATAATTTATAAACGCCGAACACAACCCGGAAATTCGCAAATCCCGAATCTATCCCGGAATTGTCTTGAGATCTTGGCCCTCCTGTCCTTGCCCACGATCGCTCCTGTCAATATATACGTAATCGGCGAAGCAAGCAATGGACATATCGAATATTGATGTCATTTATCAAATATGTGAAAGCATATGCAGCAAGTCAGAAAGCAGTAAGGAAAAAGTATGAAAACAGGAAAGTACTGGATGTGAGACGATGTACCTATACCTACCTGGGTAACATCTACAGTCGTAGTCGCCGCCGCGTGACCTAGACACACCTCCACAACTTTCCAAACTTTCATGATATTTTCCCCGTAAATTGCCTTTCTTTGTGAATATGTATATGCATATGCATATAATATGTATATCGATACAGATATGCCATAAAGTCTGATCATGCCCAGCCATCCTAGTCATATACCTGCAGGAATGCAGATTGACATATATATATATAATATATATATATATATGTATATATATAATATATATATATATATGTATATATATAGACCGTGCAGGAATGCACAAGTCATATACTTTATATATATATATATATATAATATATAAACCGTCTCCCCCTTAACCTACGATAACAATGGTGGAGATGATGTATATACATATATATATATATAGCATATATACATACATATATATATAGATAGCATGTCCGTCCATAAGCTAAGGAAAGAGAAGATCATGTACATGGCCATGATACAGACAAATACTAGTTAAATACGATAAGGCATAAACGTATCATAAACATATTATATACATGACTTGTAGTGCAGACATAAATACGACCTAAGGCTGTTATATATATATGTATATATGTATATATATATATATATATGTAATACATATATATATAATATATATATATATATATATATATATATATATTATATATATGTATATGGGCACCACCACCGGCACACCGGTCACTTGCACGAAGACGAGGTATTGAAGTTCGCCCCGTCGCGTGGGAGGCGCGCAGCGAGTTGTACCGCATTGCAGCGCGCCCCTTGCTCTTGGGCGCGGGCGGGTTGGTTTGGTGGCTTTACTTGCTGTTTGGCTACCCTGGTGGAGGCAATATCAATCATATAGTTGTCATCGTATATCTCAGTGACTACGCTTCAACAATGATGTGAAGCTCTGACGTTTCAACTGGTCACAAGTTATCATCTACTGTATAACTTGTGACCAGTTGAAACGTCCGCACACTGTCACTTGACTCCAATCACTTTTATTTTTTATTTTATTTTTTTTTTCCCACTTAACGACTTTTCAAGTAATAATAATAAACAAACGCTTGCTCTTCGTAGAGGTGAAGAGGATATATATGAAGTTAGCAAAATATTACCGTCAGACTGATCATTTGGTCAGTTAGACGAGATCAAACTCACAAATTGATTTCCGAGTGACCGCGGCCAACTTGAATTCTGCCTTTTTGTACATTCAAATTCGATGCTAATTTTGACACTTGAATGTCCGTCATGATGGTATTTACAATCACAATAATTTGTTTGATTTCTACGTCTCGTAGTAAATATATCTTCCAACTGAAGTTTTGGATTAATCTTAATATTTATAGAATACTGATACTGCGCGTAGCAAATGTTGCGCTTCCAGCGGCAAAGTGTGTTGCCAGTTGTCATGTGATACCTTTGTTGCAACCTAATCATCGTGTCCGTCAGCTCTCTCTTGAGTGCTTGTGGTAGGTGTTCAGACCTGGAGGCTACTTGGTTTTTTGCTCTCAGGATCGTCATGATTGATAGACTAGCTTGCTGTGCTTCACATTTGACTGTCACCGTGACCTTCCGAACAAGGCTGCCGTTAAAGCCGGTAAAAAATCTCAAAGTGAATGGCCGCTCCAAAGAGCCGTTTTGCAGGGAAGTTTGGTGGATTGAGGAACTTGAACAATATTGCCTTGGCTTTGCCCAAACAAGGTTCTTAATACCACCGCGCCTATTGTAGAACATCGATATCTCCAGCGTCCATGGATAGAATTACCTGCAGTGTGTATGTATGCGTGTGTCTATCTATCTATCTATCTATCTATCTATCTATCTATCTATCTATCTATCTTACGAATGATGTCATGGCCTTGTTCTCGATTGGGCTTCCGTTCTTTACCGACATGTTTGCGGGATTCACGGCAAAAAAAAAATTGTTGCGATTTCTAGAGGAGTATATTTGTCTATGAATCAAATTAATCGATCAAATCAATCGGCCAATCAATAAATGAATTGATTAAATGAATTAGTCGATCAAATCAATCAAATCGATCAATTAAATGAAATGATCTAATCAATCCAGAAATCAACCAATCCAGCAATCAAATCAATCGATTGATTGGTTCCGAGGTGCAGGTGTGAGTATGTTACCGGCCGATCACTTGCGCAGCGCTTTCATCGCCTTACGAATAATATCATAGCCTTGTTCTCAAATCATTGGGATTCCAAGAATGATAAATTACTTTCGCAAAAAATTTCATGGAATCTACAGTCAAAAATGATTGCTTAAAAGAGCGTCAAAAATTTCACGGAATTAACGGTCAAAAATTTGTTGCGAATTCCAAAGCTTCGTTGCGAGGTGCAGGTGTGAGTATGTTACCGGCCGATCACTTGCGGAGCGCCTTCATGGCCTTACGAATGATGTCATAGCCTTGTTCTCGGTTGGGCTTCCACTCCTTAGCCACGCCTTCCAGCTTCATGGCAGGCGCATGCTTCGGGTTGCACATGTCCTGGGAAAAGTATGAGTATATATATGTATCTATGTATGTATCTATGTATGTATGTATGTATGTATATATATGTATGTATGTATATATATATAATATGTGTGTGTGTGTGTCTGCGTGTGTGTGTTTGTGTGTGTGTGTGTGTGGCGTGTATGTGTGTAAGTGTGTATGCATGCATGCATGTATGTATTTATGTATGTATGCATGTATGCATGTATGCATGTATGTATGTATGTATGTATGTATGTGTGTATGTATGTATGTATGTGTTTATGTATGTAGCTAGCTAAACAACTATTTATCGGAGCCGGAGAAGGAGGAGGGGAGGTCAAATACCATAGCAAAGAGAGCTTTTGCAAATCCTTCGCGTTTGGCGGAGGGGACAGATGGCAGGGTATCAAACTGGCAGTGGTCAAAGCACGGCGGGGTGTTCTCAGCGCCACTCAGCGCATGCACGGCCGCCGCCAGCTTGTCCTTGTCCACGGTCGGATACCTACCAACATACCGAAATCCCTACATGTCTACATACCTACATACCTACTTACATACATACATACATACCTTCGTGAATTCATACATGCATACATACATACATACCTTCGTGAATTCATACATACATACATACATACATACATACATACATACATACATACATACATACATACATACATACATACATACATAATACACATACATAC
>WBZZ01004292.1:120000-125000 GCA_019918135.1 Paulinella micropora | reverse complement strand
ACACCTGTTAATTTATTATCTCTCACGATAATAAGTTTTAGTGGTCGTTACCTCAAAGAAGTTAATTCTTTGTCAATAAAACAAGGCTGAGGCTGAGGGAGGAGGAGGAGGAGGAGGGAGGAGGAGGAGGAGGAGGAGAGGAGGAGGAGGAGGAGACGAGGAGGAGGAGGAGACGAAGAGGAGGAGGAGACGAGGAGGAGGAGGAGACGAGGAGGAGGAGACGAGGAGGACAAGGAGGAGGACAAGGAGGAGGACAAGGAGGAGGACGACGACGACGAGGAGGAGGAAGGAGGACGACAACAAGGGAGGAGGAGGAGGACGGCGACGAGGCGAGGAGGACGAGGGAGGAGGACGAGGAAGAGGACGAGGAATTGGAGGAGGTGGACGAGAGGCGGAGGAGGAGGAGGGGGGAGGCGGCGGTGGCGGCGGTGGAGGTATCTGTCGATTTATTATCTCTCACGATGATAAGTTTTCGTGGTCGTTGCTCAAAGAAGTCAATGCTTTGTAAATAAACAAGGCTGAGGCTGAGGAGGAGGAGTAATTACTTTGATAAGTACCACTCGACCTGCATTAAAATTTCATTATCTCTTGTGATGATAAGTTTTAGTGGTAACAAGGCAGAGGCAGAGGAGGGGGAGCAGGAAGACACCAAGTACTAACAGCACAAACACGATTATATCGATGTGCCTGTATCTGGTCACTTACTGTGCTTACCACTTCCTTGGTCTCCTTGGACTCAGGCATGAGTAGAGAAAAAAGCCTATTTTGTGCGAAATCTGGCTACACCGTTCACGAAATAAAACTCGTTTTTTTCAGCTTTAAATTTGGGCCGCGCAACGTCCGCCACGGTACTTAATAATATTAAACACTTCCGAGGAACGGAAACGGCCTTCTGAGAAGCATCCTATCTTACTAGGCCAGGCTCTACTACTAGGCTTGGCTAGGCTAGTAAGGGTAACTATACTACTACTACTAAGGCCTCAACTTTACATGATGGATGCGAGCCTTCTTGACGGCAAGGGTGATGCACAACCCGAGGTCATTCCTTTCTGATTTGCCAATCTCTCCATGCGTCAACTGTACCGACAGTATTTTGAATGCCTACCCGACGTCAATGCCAGTGCCAACGTTCACACTGCGGCACAGCCATTTGAGCCAATACCCGCCTTTCCATCATCCCGTCCATCCATCCTCTTATCCGTCGTATCAGTACTCGTATCTACATCCATCAAAAGACAGATGAACGCATGGACGAAGGAAAGGAAAAAATATCATACCTACAGTCTCTTTCCCTCTCGGGAGTCTCTCCCCCCCCCCCTCCCTCTCTCTCTATCTCTCTCTTCTCTCTCTATCTATCTATTTCTCTCTCTCTCTCGATCTCTCTCTCTCTCTCGATCTCTCTCTCTCTCTTCTTCTTCTTCATTTTTATTGAGAGAACAATTTTACAATTGGACTCAGGGAACGTCCACGTGAAAAGTATAGCTAGTAAGTTATACCTTTATCTAAGGTGGAAACCTAGTTATTCAGTACTAGTTGAGCGTATTAAGGAAGATATCGATATTAAATTAGTATTCAGCTGCTCAGTATTAATATTATATTATAGTTATTAAAATTAATATTTCTGTTTAGATATATTGTGCGGTGATATTAATATTATGTTGTTATGTTATGTATATATGTTATTGTAAAGGTGTAGTCGTTTATGTGCGGCGGCCCCCCCTCTCTTTTCTTTTCCATCTAGAAGAAGTGAAAGAGAGAGAGAGAGAGAGAGAGAGAGAAAAAGGAGAGAAAGAGAGAGAGAGGGGGGAGTTGAGAGTGGGCGTGGTTGACCATATACGTCGATTGATCCGGAGAGTTCTCCTTCAGGTAGTAGACAAAGGAGCAAGCTTGGTATTCCCTTTCTCTCTCTCTCTCTCTCTCTCTCTCTCTCTCTCTCTCTCTCTCTTTTTTTTCGCGCGTGTGCATATGTTACATATATTATGATGTTTGTTGATGTTTTAGTAGATATGTCATTAGTGCTTTTTTGAATGGCTTTATTTTTGTTTCATCTGTTATATGTTTTGGAATTGATTTCCATTGATCTGCAAAGATCTTGGTGAGGTATGGGTCTTTGTGGTTAACAAAGAGGCTGCCTTTTGTTGAGTATCGGGTTTTGTATGGATGTATGGTATTGATTGGTGTAAATGTGTTATTGTGGAGTGGTCTGTTGAGGTGTTTTTTAGGGTAAATGAATGGGTGATTTTCTATGCATACACGGAGGGTGTATAGGTGGGTGATGTCGAGTAGTTTGAGTTGATTTAGGATTGGTTTGGTATGTGCGCGGTAGTGTGTTTTTGCAATTATTCTGATTATTTTTTTGTGTATTTTTATGAGTGGTTGTATATATTTCTTTTTGTTGTCATGCGTCCCCCAGATGGAGATGTTTTGTATGAGGTGTGGATATATGTGTGTGTAGTATAGTTGTTTCATTGTTTTGGTGTTTAGATATTTTTTAGCATATAATAATGAGTTGATTGTGGGTTGGAGTTTACGGATTATGTTGTTGATATGTTGGTCATATTTAAGGTTATGTGTAGTGTTATGCCCAGGAGTTTTGCGTGTTGGCATTGCTCGAGGGTGTGGTTGTTTATTGTTATTGTGATATTTTGTTTTGTTTTATGGAAAATTGTGTATGTTGTTTTTGTTGGGTTGGGTACTAGGTTATTAGAATGGAAGTAGTTTATTAGCTTAGTTATTTCTGTTTGTGTTTTTTGTTGTAAGTCTGTAGGAGTTTTTGCCGTTATTATAAGTGTTGTGTCGTCTGCATATGTATATACTGTTCCTTGTTGTATGATATTGATTATGTCGTTAATATAGAGTAGGAAGAAGGTGGTGGATAATGTGCTGCCTTGTGGGATGCCATGTGTGATGGTGCGTTTGTGGGACTTGGCATATTGTGTGTGGACTTCTTGAATGCGATTTGAGAAGTAGGATTCAAAGAACTGGACTGTGCCTTCGTTGAAATTAAAATTTCGTCGAAGTTTGTCGAGTAACTTTGAATGTTCTACTGTGTCGTATGCTTTCGAGAGGTCTACGTAAAGAGCTAATACTAGCTCTTCTTTATCTTTATGTTTTTGTATTTGGTTTATTATGGTTTGGACTGTCATGGTTGTGCTTGAGTTAGGTCGGAATGCGTATTGTGTATGTGATATTATGTTGTGTTTTGTTAGGTGATCCATTATTTGTTTATTTATTATTGTGTCAAATACTTTAGCTATTATGGGTAGTAGTGATATCGGTCTGTAGTTGGCTGGCATGCTTGTGTCGCTGGCTTTGTATAGTTCTATTACTTTTGTTGTTTTGAGTGCGTCTGGGTATTTATTTTCATTTATGGCTTTGTTGAAGAGGTTGGTAAGCATAGGTGTGAGGAAGGCGTGCATGTCTTTTATAAGTGTTGGTTTTATTTTGTATATGTCTTTCTCTCTCTCTCTCTCTCTCTCTCTCTCTCTCGATCTCTTCTCTCTCTCACTCGCTCTCTCTCTCTCTCTCTCGCTCTCTCTCTCTCTCTCTGTCTCTCTCCCTCTCTCTCTCTCTCTCTCTCTGTCTGTCTGTCTCTCTCTCTCTCCTCTCTCTCTCTCCTCTCTCTCTCTCTCATTCTCTTCTCATTTCTCTCTCTCATTCTCTTCTCATTTCTCTCTCTCTCTCTTTCTCTCTCTCTCTCTCTCTTTCTCATTCTCGTCTCATCTCTCTCTTTCTTTCTCTTTCTCTCTCTCTTTCTCTTTCTCTTTGTCTTTCTCATTTCTCTCTCTCTCTCTCTCTCGATCTCTCTCTCTCTCTTTCTTTCTTTCTTTCTTTCTCTCTCTCTCTCTCTCTCTTTCTCATTTCTCTCGATCTCTCTCTCTCTCTCTTTCTCATTTCTCTCTCTCTCTATCTCTCTCATTCTCTCTCTCTCTCTCTCTTTCTCTCTCTTTCTCTCTCTTTCTCTTGATCTCTATCTCTTTCTCTATCTCTATCTCCCTCTCTCTTCTCTCTTCTCTCTTCTCTCTTCTCTCTTCTCTCTCTCATTTCTCTCTCTCTCCTCTCTCTCTCTGTATCTCTCTCTCTCTTTCTCTCTCTCTATATATATATATATACATACATATCTCTCTCTCCTCTCTTTCTTTCTTTCTCTCTCTATCTCTATCTCTCTCTCTTCTTTCTTTCTTTCTTTCTTTATTTCTTTCTTCCTTTCCTTCTCTCTTTCTTTCTCTCTCCTCTCTCTCTCTCTCTTTCTTTCTTTCTTTCTTTCTTTCTTTCTCTCTTTCTCTCTTTCTCTCTTCTCTCTCTTTCTTTCTTTCTTTCTTTCTTTCTTTCTCTCTTTCTCTCTTTCTCTCTCTCTTTCTCTCTCTCTCTGTCTCTCTCTCACTTTCTCTCTCCTATTTTCCTCCTCGTAGAAGATTGAAGTCAAGACAACTCTCGTCTCGGAGGTAAATTTCTCTGATGCATTTTTTACCTCTGCTTCTGCTTTTTTTTTTTTTTTTCTGTCGCCTGCTTTATGTCGAGCGCTGAAGCTTTTTCTTGACTGTTTTCGCGTTCTGCGTTGCCTAGGTCAGTTGTGCTTGTTGCTGATGTTAGTTTCGTATGTGCCTCGTGCTGGTTCATGCTTGTTCTTGTTGCTATTCTGGCTTGTGTATGTGCTACCTGCTTTTTCTTGCCACACACACACACACACACACACAAGCACACACGCACATGCAAACACACACAACACACACACACACACATACACACCACACACCACACACACAGCAAAACATGGCCTGGCAGCACAGTTAAGCAGACAAAAACAGCTTAGCGGAAAGGTGCGTGCGTGTGTGTGTGTGTGGTGTGTGTGTGTGCTGCGTGTCGTGTTGGTGTGTATTTGGTGAATAAATGCAAACCGAGAGAAAGGCACTGCAGTTGCCTGCGTCTGTCTCTGTCTAGATTATGAGCGTGTTTATGTGTGCTTCCATTAATCGAAGGCAGCAGAATCCAGGACAGAC
>WBZZ01004292.1:77500-102500 GCA_019918135.1 Paulinella micropora | reverse complement strand
ATAAAATAGTGGTATCAAGTCTGTCGGCCCAGCATTTTCTGACTATCTATCAATCTGTTAGTATCTATCTATCTATCTAACTAATCAATCTGTTAGTATCTATCTAACTAACTAACTATCTAAAGCTATTTATCTATCTACCTACCTACCTATTTATCTCATGATTCTGTCTCACTATCCATCTGTCCATCCATCCATGCATCCATCCATCTATCCATCTTATCTCTGTATCTGTCTATTAATCTAAAAATCTATGAATCGGTCAATCAATCGCAATCAATTGGATGTGTCAAGGCGCGTTGGTTGGCGGAACTACTGGCGGGTACTTTCCAGCTGCCCTCTGAACAGCAAATGCGCCAGGTCTTGGTCTCCGGCTCTGACACCACAGCGTAATACGGACTATGAGTGTTGTAATACTCAAATCGGATTGTAACACATGGGATTTTATTTTGTTTGATTGATTTGTGGGATATTTTGTGGTTTGGTTGTATTACTAGCTAAATTATATAATATGGATAGGAATGTACGGCTTCTATTTAATGCTGTCTTGTGTTGAATGGTTTCAGACAATGTTAATGTCATTTATAGTACTGTTTGCTTGCTTGTCAAACGAGTGATAGTATTGTATAACATGTTGTATTGCAGCACCAAGTATAGTCTTTTCTCGAATGTGCTTTTCTAGATTTTTGTAGTTTGCTAGTTATATAACTTAAATAATAACCCTTCCCCTTTTCTTGCTCTTTCTTGCTCATATCTTCCTTGCTCCTCCGCTAGCTAATCTCTCTGTCATAGTCCTAGATCATCCAGTATTATATGCATGCGTTCCATATTTTGGAACACATAAAATTGGGTGGTTTTTACAGGAGATCACACTTCCATTCCCCTAGGGGGTGGCTGTAGGGGGGGGGGCAGGAAGCAAACAGCCCTTATTGAAGATTGCCCCTTCCTTGTGCGCCACCTTGGTACACACTGTTCTATTTTTTATGTTAGGATGTGGAGAAGCAGAAAGCGTGGAAGCGCTCTTTCATGCCGTTTAGTGGCGAACGGTCCATCATCGCCCTGTCTACCTGCCTCTATCTATCTTAATCTACCGACCTATCAGGATATCTTACTATCTTCGTATCTGTTTGCAATCATCAGTATGCTTGTCTGCTTGCCTCTGCCAATCATGCTTTGCTGCAGATGCCATCGGTATGTGTCTGTGCTACTCCTAGCAATTTTTCCGTCTGTTGTCAGCCTGTCGGTCTGAATGTAAGTCTTCCAGCCTTCTGGTCTGCAGTCAGCCAGTCAGTCTGTCAGTCTGTCAACCTGTCTGCTTGTCAGCCTGTCTCTGTCTGTTATTGCGCCTGTCAGTATTTCTGTCGGTCTTCCCTGCCGATTTTTTTCTTAGTCGCTCCGTCTGTCGGTCGCGTTCGTCAGTCTGATAGCCTATAAGCTATCAGTCTCTCAGCCTCTCTTGTCTTTCTGTTGCCAATCTGTTAATCTGTTGGTGTGTCCCTGACTGTCGTCTGCAGCACAAATGTCATGAAATCTACATATCTATCTACGCATCTGCTTATACATACATCCATATATATATATGTATATAATTATATGTATGTATTTGTATGTGTATGTATGTGTGTATTTATGTGTGTATGTAATGATTTTGTATGTATGTATGTATGTATGTATGTATGTATGTATGTTTGTTTGTATGTATGTATGTCTACCCCAGCTACCTACCGAACCTTCTATCGTATTCCACCTATCTGTCTGTTGCACTGGCCGCCTGCGTATGCAACGGTGCAGGGCCATTCATATCCAGACGCACCAAGTGCACTACTACGACCAACTGATCAAGGACTTCCGCGGCCGCAAACAGCGCAAGTCGAACCCCTTGGCAGAGTTCTTTCTGCCTTACCACCCACGGTACAGACAGGAAGATGGGTAGACTTGAGGCAGACACATAGACAAGAAGCTTGCCGACAAATTAGGGCAGGCACATTAATAGGACAGGAAAGCACAGAGGAATTCAGACAAACCTCGAGGTGGGAGGAAGGAAGGGAGGGAAGGAGGGCGGATGAAACGATGAGTAGGTGTAATGAAGAACACAAGCCAGAAAAGAAAATAAAAGAAACGAGTAGAGAAAATGAGATAAGAGAAGCAGCTACAGACAACATACTAATAGGCAGACGAGCATAATTTCAGGCACAGCGGGCTGTGGCAGATGTAACGCCCAGTGGAGAAAGGAAGTACGGTTACATGCGGGTGAAAGGGATAAAAGGAAGTAGAAGACAAGAAAAATAAAATAGGAGGAGGGTTTGGGGAGCGAGAGAGGAAAGCGAGCGCGCAGCGACGGTGCAGTTTGGATGAGTGTGGTGAAGAGGTGGTGGTGGGGGGGGGGGGGGGGGGAGCGCGTGTGAGATATTTCATCTGCCTCCCTCATCATTACGTACAGATACCCTTTCGTTTCCTCCTCCCAAATCCCCTGCCCAAGCACTTACATACACTGTGACGCACACACACACGCACACACACACACACACACGCACGCAAACACATGTTTCCTTCCTCTCCAGCGACTACGCGGGCATCGTGGACCCTTCCCAGGAGCCGGCTTGCTGCAGCCCGCTCTCTTGGCTCGTGATGCTCCTCTTTCTGCCCATCGCGCTCGGCCTTGGCGCCGCGCTGGGACCGCTTCTCTTAGTGGTGTTTCTGCTGGTTGGGGGGGGGGGGGGGGGGAGGGAGGAAAGGAGGAGGATTGTGCTGGAAGGAGAAAGAGAATGTTCTCTTTTGGAAAGTCTGCGTGACATCGACAGGGAGAAGAGAAGAGGAGGAGGAGCTTTTCTCTTCTCCCTTTCGGAGGAGGAGAAGGAGGAGGAGAGAGAGAGAGAGGGAGGGAGGGAGGGAGAGAAAGAAAGAAAGAGAAAGAAAGAGGAGAGAAAGAAAGAATGAAAGAAAAGAAAAGAAAAGAAAAGAAAAAGAAAGAAAGAAAGAAAGAAAGAAGGAAAAAAGGAAAGAAGGAAAGAAAGAAAGAAAGAAAGAAGGAAAAAAGGAAAGAAAGAAAGAAAGAAAGAAAGAAAAGAAAGAAGAAAGACGAAAAAGAAATAATAATAACAAATAAAATAAAATTAGGAATGAAAACAAAAGGTAAGAAAGAAAGAAAGAAAGAGAAAGGAAAAGAAAAAGGGGAACACAAAATGCAATACAACAGCTCCTGCTTTTTTATAAAGTGCAACTTTATGTCGATGAGCATTTTGAAATCGTATGGCACAATGCTCCTGAAATTGTTAGCATGAATCTGAAAATCTTGTCTGCGCATTTTTAACTGTGTGGCAGATCTATGTTATCTCGGCTCCTTGCCGTTGCTGCAAGCCCAAAGCTTTCCTGAAAAAGCCCGACGAAGCGGTCATTCCTCTACCAAGGCTTCTTTTTCTTACCACAATGCGCACACAAAGATATACATACATACATACATGCATATACATATACATACATATATGTACATATCTGTATATATATATAGATATATAAATATATATATGTATATATATATATATAGTTATATATATATATGCATGTTTAATATATTTACATCTATGAATACGCAGAAGCTTCACGATGTACATACCAGACCTCTCTTCTCTCCCTCCCTCCCTCCCTCCCTCCCTCTCTCTCTCTCTCTCTCTCTTTCTCTCTCTCTCTCTCTCTCTCTCTCTCTCTCTCTCTCTCTCGCTTAAATTTGTTTCTTGCTCTCGCAAGCGCACGTTGGTTGCCCATCATTTTGTCTTCATGTTTTTCTGGTAGCCCGCGGTTACAGACGCTGAACCGCCTTCGTCCCCTTCGACTTGAGATCAACTGCTTGGCTACCCCGATCTGTGGGGATTGTCACTGCGCATGCTGCATGAGCGTGGTACTTGTGACCTTAATATTGGACTGGCTGTTCGTCCATATTTTCCACAGCGTCCGCGCCCCTGCATTTTTGCTATGTGCCTTGCCCACACGTGTCCCCTACCGCCGCTCGTGATTACCATTAGCTGTGATCGAAGCTCAAGTATTACAACGTCGCAGAGTGGCTGGGTTATTTTACATTACCTTCGCTTTCCTTCTGTCAAGCAGCAAGCCCGTGAACGAACCGTGACGATCATAGAAGCAGGAAACCCTGTAACAGGGGGAGCTCTTAGATCTGAAATCAGTTTGCGAGGCAGCAAGACAGGAGAAAACGTCAAGAAATCTCAGAAAACACCAATCGCAGGAGGGCGATGCAGCAGAAGAAATCATGGAAAAATGCGCGCGTATTTTGCTGCAACCTGTTTATTGGCTGCGCGTTTTCTTTCCCAGCGCAAAAATGTAAAAGCGAGTGTCAAAAGCGATCCCTGGGTAGAAATGTCAATATCATTAGTATTATTGATATTATATAAAAGAAATAATCATAAACTCAGTCAATGCCACGTTCGACTTGAATCAATAGTATTTATGTATACCACTGAAAATTGATGTATTAAATATTATTAATGATATGACCAGTTGGCAGCCCGTCGGTATTGATTAATTGCTGCCTTTGCTTTTACTTACTGGTATCATCTGAAGTAAAATATTCTTTATATGTTTTATTAATATTAATACTTGAAGGAATATTAAAATCCTGTACTCAGTTCAAAAAACTGTAAAGAGGCGAAGTAGTACTACTATTAATATGATTCAGAGTCAAGTAGTATTACTGTCGACATTCATTTTCGCCACACTTTCAAGAATGAAGAAACTTGAGTTTGACCTATATAAAATTTTTTACCTATATAGAGACTTTTACCTATATAGAAACTTCAACTTGACGTCAAACTTTTTTATATAGGTCAAACTTTTTATGTAATGTACTATCCCCAACTATAGCTCAATGGAAGAGTAAGTCGGTAATATAACCAAACACAGTCCTCAAAAAGAGAATGATGTCTCGTTATATTAGCTCAGTGACGCAAAGACAAAAAACCGCCAAAAGACCAGGATCAAATTGGCATTTCAGACGTGTCCGGCCAGACGAACTTGAGTCTATAAATAAGTTTTTACCTGATAATTCGGGGGGTAATGTCCACAGTACCCCCTCCTAGTTTTCTATGGCGGAACTTCGTTTCCGATATAATAATGGTTCACCTGATTTCTTTTCTGACTAAGATTCGTTTAGAGTTATGTATGAAGGTACATCAACCCACGAATTAGCCGTTATAAAACAACAATGATACTTGCCCCGTACCAATCGTATATATACTCTAGCACATTCAGTATATATATTAAAATCTTCCTCTTTCTTCTGTCGATAAGATATTTGTGCAGTATCATGTGTCTAAGTATAATGTGTTATGGTTGAGTGATAATGTAATGTCACCATTTCCATATATATAATAACCTGTCGTCTGTTTCCATAAATACATTTACTTGTCGTGAAGACATACCCTTGTATAAATCGGCATTTAATATAGTGTCAGGTGATCAAGTCTGACGACTATATCCGAAGTTGGGTTGAGTGCGCCCCAACCTTGCGATATGCCGATACAAGTAGAGATCGATGGAATCCGGTGTAGCAGTTCATGTTATTAATATATCAGTTCCTTTGATTAGACTGTAGAGTCTTTAATGAGATCATCATTCTGGTACTACCTCGGGTCGTATCCAGGAAACACCATCGCTCACTCAAATAGCGATCCCGTAACGGTGCTGTTTCGTTGCAGTCTCGTCTGTCTGCCGAAGCAAGAGAATAGAATGCCTATATTTTTTTTCTCAGCTGTGTCTTGTTAATGTCTAGAAGAATGAATGCTGTAGTAGCTTTACTATCTAAGTAAGGTTGTCGAGTCGGGACGATATTGGATCAATGCTATGTTCGCAATCGATCAGGTCCACAATACTTCTAGAGAAAAAAATACTTACTATAGACGCCGTTTACGCGCGCGGACTCCTTTACCTGGTGGAGGACCTCCAACCAAAGTTAACTCTAAGGTAGACTGTTCGAGGACGTCCCAAATTTTGAAGTTAGGGTTAGCCAAATTTTGTGAGGGATTGCGCCTTGTGCCAAGTCAAAAGGAATGTCAAGCACCCCTCGTGGTAGTGCTTGTATAGTCCACGCGGTATGATCTTTATCTGTAGGAGATATGGTATCATCCCATGTCTCAAGTTTCTTGGCGTCTTTATACACTGGAAGGTATTCAATTATTTGTCTTACTTTAGGATCTTCCACTGGATTCAGACTCCTCCAGAAATGTAAGACTGGTTGTATGATTTGTGCCGCAGTCGAAATTCGATTCGATCGCGTATGGCGTTTGTGAGGTACTGCCATGACTCTCATGAAATGTAGATCTGAGAGCGTGTCATCGGCTACGTGTTGGGCCGCAGGCCTCACCAAGTAAAATCCGTCTTTGGCCCATGAAATATGTCCAATCGCATTTCCTTCTTTCCAACTAGGGTGAACGAGAGTGTCATTGCCCGCGCGAGGGTCTTGATCTCCGTCATCGCTCCCCTCTTGATGGACTCCTTGCGAACGTGCCGTCCTTATCGCCTTTCTCGGTCGGTCGTAGATAAGGTCATTTTGCGCTCTCCTTATTTGCGCCTCCGTGAACTTTCCTTGAAGTTCAGGCACGTTCGACTCCATCCTTTTGCGGGTCTGAGTCCCCGCCGCGCTTTTGCGGTCGGTGGCCCGCTTGTTCTCCAGCTCAGCCTCCTCCTTCTCCGCAATTGGTGCCCTGTAGGCATCCCGTTCCGAGATATCCTCCTTACGGATTGGTGGGACCTCTTTAAAGTCAGCCTCCATCCGTTTGAGTGCTTGATCAACGGACTCATCTTCAAGTAGGAAGGGATCATACTTAATCAGCCTTCGTACATTGACTGTTTGAACTTTCCCTCTGCCTCTGATTTTATAATTCAAAGGCCCCATCTGTTCCATGATCTGGTATGGTCATCCATCTGTTCCATGATCTGGTATGGTCATTTCCAGTGGATGAACAGCTTCGAGCTCCCTGAGGAAGCTGAGGATGGTACAGTAGTACAATATCCCCGACCTGAAATCTGACTTGATCCAGGTGTGCCTGCCTGACACCTTCAGCATCAGTCTTCCTGCGCTCCGCCTCCCTATGCGCCTGTACTATTTGCTCCGCCTCCATCTTCGCCCGAAGTCTCATCCCAAACAGCTCATCCTGATCTGCCCATGAATCTTTTGGGTGCAGCAGTGCGGCTGGGATGGCGGGCTCACGCCCATATACCAATTGGTATGGCGAGACGGAACCTTTTGAACCACCTAACGCTGTAGAGGGTAGGCAATTCATAGCAAAGGCAAACGAGGATGCTGCCTCCACCCATGCCTTTTGGTTCTCCTTCTTCATACAATACATCTTCAGCGCGGCCTTGAGGGGTCTATGCACCCGCTCTATCTTGCCGTTCGCTCTGGGGTTATAGGCGGTGACATATTGCCATTTCATGCCGTAATATGCAGATAGCTTGTCGATGACTTCATTATTAAAGTCAGAGCCTCGATCTGAGCATATTTTTCTCGGCACCCCAATCTGTGAGACGATCCTGTCAATCAACGCATTGGCTGTTGTTTCGCCCGTAACGTGCCTTTGACTGGGACCACCCATACATAGTTGGTGGCTCTGTCTATGGCCCTTAGAAGGTATCTGTAACCTTCCGTCGTGACCGGGAAAGGTCCTACATGATCGGTGTGTAAGAACTCGAACATTCCTAAGTGTAAAGGAAAAGTCCCGATCAGGCCAAAATTCGCCTTCAATTGTGTTTTGGATGTCTTGCATGGCCATGGGATGCATGAATCGACCTGTTCATCAATATTCTCCTTCATCTTCTTCCACCAGAATCGTCTCGAAATGAACATATGCGTTCTTTGTCGGCCCGGGTGCGCCAGTAGTGGGCAGTTATGAGCAGCGACAAAAATGATGTGTCTGAGTTTTTCTCAGGAACCCAGAGAGTCAATTTGTCTGGTTGTGATGCATAGCGCCCGTGTTGGCCTTTGTATCACAAGAGACAGTCTCTCCACCCCATCTCCTTCTGTTGCTCCTTAATCTCCTTCGTCATTTTCAGCTCGTTCGGGTTCTTGTATAGCTGTATTAGCTCTTTGAACCCCGGATCGAGAGCCTGTTGCTGTCTCCATGCAGTGGGTGAGGCTATGTGGATAGTCCCATCCTCTAGCTGCACTCCTATCCTCTCAGGGTTTTCGTCTAACTCCTCCTTGTTCTCCTGCGGGGGTTCCGCATATGCTTCTTGCTTAATCTCTTCTTGTTTTATCTCCGCCTTCATATTCTCATATGCTTCATAGGACCACTCAGCATCCTCGAGGACATGTGCTGTACAACATATCCCATGATCCGGACCTTGCGGGCTATGACGTAGACCCGATCGGTTATATTGGTGTGGCCTCCATTCCCATCACCCTATTTACTAGTGTTTCTGTTACTACCGCGCCTGTCCCGACAACTAGTCCAGCACCCTCTGTGGTGGCTATCGTTGCCAACGGGTGTGCAAAACGCACCCGCTTACGTGCCCCGGGGCGTGTCCTTTCCGTTGATTGTCTAAGACTTGTATCGGCGTTTCTTTGAGGACTTCTGTCCCGCTTGCTGGCCTTGGCCTGCACACCACACGTGACGTGTTGTGAGCGTTTGCGTTTGCGTTTGCGTGCGGCGGGCGTACCCATCTGGCTCAGGAGTGACTCCTGCCCGGGCATGTATGCCGCGAACTTGTCCGCCGCCGGGAATTGGCTCTTGAGCACTTCGGCTTCCTCATCGAAGGCGGCGCACCAACCCGCCACGTGCCCGTTTGGCATCAGAGAGACCCGTCCGTGTTCGTCAACGTCCGGGAATGGCAGGTTCATGTATGCCTGCTGTTTCGGACAGGGCACCCAATCGCCATCTTCCGGCCTTCTGACCTTCGACTCTCCCGCCTTGTATCGGCGTATATACCTCTTCATCGGTATTGGATGCTGTGGGGTACCGGTGCCCAGGATTGTGTGCCATCATTGACACGACTTCCCCATGAGGCAAGGCCATACCCAAAATCGACGGTCTGGTAAGCCGTTAAAGGCCAGGGCGTGATGGTAATAATCACACAGGGTGTTAGATTTGACCGTTGGCGGGTTGCCAATCTCTTTTAACCTCTGTATCCCGTATGGGCAATTAGCCGGACCAGGGTCGATGGGTAATGAGCTGAGAGGGTGATTGTTTTGACGTGCGATAAGACGTGGTTTCTTTTTCTTCGTCGCCGGCTGACGTGAGGGCGGGGCCCCTTGTGTCTGGCTAACCGGCGGTGGTGCGGGGAGCAATATGGGAGGTGGTGTGTAAATGGGCATGTTGAACTGTGGTGCTTGGTATGTATGCGGTGGTGATGTCAAACCCACCGGATATCGTCCATTCCCGTTTTTTCATATGTGGCAGTGTCTGGTTCGTCGTCCTCCGCCAGACCTACCAACATATCTGTTAATCTCGCATATTGCAACGGAGCTTTTTGGGTGTAGAAACCATCGAAGCATGTGAATGCTTGAGGAATCAATTTCAACTTGTCCTGGTCTCTGAGCTTCCGCTTGTATGCACTGCTCTGCTCACGAGTCCCGAGACGACAAGCCACCACTAAGTGTTGCTTCCGTGAGGGCACCGGTATCGGATGATCAATAAGCAGGTCCCGTATCTCCTGCGCCCATATCGCCTTCTGATTGTACGGGAGCATAACCGTATATGGTTTATTGTTTTCAAAAAGAGTGCGCAGGCACTTTTTCACTTCTGTCAGTGAGCGCGGCCACGTAGGCTCGTCACCCCCCCAGAATTCAGTAATAAAGCTTTTAATATCTTCTGCCGGGATATCAGGGAGTCGTCCCCTTCTCCTCGGTATAAACTCCTGTCTGTCCGTCTCTTCCACCTTTACGTGAAAGCAATACCCGTTGGTAATATATACATCGGCCCCTGCTCCTTCTCCAAATCTCGCCAGCGATGGGCACCTTTTTCCCATGCATATAATCTCCTCTTTCCTCTTTTCAATGAGATCGTCTATCGACTTTTTATCCCATTGTGTAGGGACTGTAGCCGTATAGACCTCCGCCTCTCTCTTGTCTGACAGGGTTAAACCATCTTTAAACACCGCGTCCGTTGGCATATATGCCTCATATGCGTGTGTAAAGGCAACCTGTTTCCCTTCCGATGCTACCCCTAGGTGTAGGGCCTCGTATGAGTCAATAGCATGGAGAGAGTCGACGGTATATTCTTCTCCTGGCTCTACGCCGTATATAACTCTTTTGGCGGCGCAATCAATCACTACGTTCATTGTCGCCAGTTGGTCGTACGACAAAAGAACAGATCCGTGGTATTCGGGGACAACGTACAAGTCCACTCGATATACTCGTCCGGATTTCAATTTAAAATTTAAAGTGATGATGCCCGTTATATCCGTCCGACTACTAACTCCTTTCAATGTGCCCGATGATTTTTTCATATTAGTTTCTAACCACGCATGGTGTTTCGTAGTAAATTTCCGGCCGACAATATTAATATTCGCCATAGTATCATTAGCAACGTTAATAAAGGTATTTAATGTTTCACAAAAAAGGTTTGTATAGCATAAAGCGTCTGGCCGGTGACTTTTAAAGGCCAATACAAGGAGCTTGTGTTCTACAATCTGTATCCTTTTCTCGAGGTTCGCCTCCTCCTCCCTTTCTGCCGTTTTCGTAATGTCTGTTTGGGTATTGTTCACAGGCGAAGGATGATTGTCCTTGCTTTCTCTGTTTGAGACCGTGAGGAGAGGTTGATGTCCTCCATCCTCCTTGTCTATTGTCTGTCTCGGCAAGTTGATAAGATTGATTGCCGGTTCTATTCTTACTTTCTTCGGCTGTGGCTGCGACGGGCCCGCCTGCTTTCTCTTTGCCAGCGCTTGACTCGCCTGCCTATTAGCAGCATGCACTGTTTGTTGTCGTGATGGGTGTACTGGTATTGTACTACCTTTGAATTGGTCTGTGGCCTGCTGTGGGCTCTTAGACTCACTGGTACCCTTGGTTGGTACCTGCACAGGGATGTATTGTGCAATGTTTGTTGTTCGTTTTTCTTCCTCCTTCTCTAGTCATTGGACTACCTCAAATCTGTTACCTGAGTCGGCATCAGTGTCGGTAGTGGTTGCGTCTGATGTCGCATAGGCCTGTGGTGCTGAGGAACTCGAGCTTGAGCTCGAGCCGTCTGCCCAGCCCCCATCTCTGTGGTACGGGCGCTCTGCGCTGCCGTATCCACCTCGGCCAACCCATATTCCTCCTCCTCTACCTTGAAATACACCTCTTCCTCCTCCTCTTCTCACAAATCCTCTCTCCCCCCCGCGAGTGTATGTGCCTCGTGCGAAAGGGGCTCCTCTCGATTGATTCCTCTCCCTCCTCCTCTTCCTCATGTTCCACCTCTTCCTCTACTTGCGGCTTCTATGGCTGCCGTCTTCTGATCATCTCTAGCGAAAAGAGAATTGATCGCGTCAGCTAGTTCGTGGTCATGGTCCGCGACATCCTGTAATTCCAACCCTGATAATTGCGCAGTCGGCGCAGAACGGCGACGGTGTTGATTTCGTCCGACCGTACGTTCTTGAGGAGTGTGTTTCGGATGCGGGTGTCCTCGACATCGTGGTTGTACGGGCATTTTTTATTTGTGTGTTTGAAGCATTGTGCCCGTGCCCACCAACAAATACAAGGTGTGTTAGCTTCACGACTGTTCTCTCTTGGTCGCTTTCCTAGAGATCGTTGCGTATGTGCGGCTTGCGGTTGAGCAGAAGCCGATGCAGAACCGATCAAGGATGCTGTCTGGCTGTCGAGCCTCTGACAAGCGGTCATTACTTCGGTCCACAACATTTTTGGGCTCACGGCCTTAGTCGTGGCCTCAACGACGCTCATCTCCAGAAAGTTCAAGTGCTTTACCTTGTCGAAGGTTTTGCAGTCTTGCATGAGCAGTGTGAGCTTATTTTTGTTGTAGACGTGCAAAGCACTGAGGAAATATAGGAGTATGGCTTTATGGTTAAAATCTACTTTAATCCTTGGTTACTTTTCCCTTACCGAGAAACACAGAACAAAGAACAGAGCTTTAATGGAAGCCTAGACGATCCGATCTCGTCGGAATCAAACGGGGAAAAAGAATAGAGGTCTAGGCTCAAGCGCTCTTTCAAGCTCGCTCAACATACGACAAGGCAAGTGGAACACTGCGGCCGGATCCGTCCAAGACTAGACGGTCCGTTCACACTGACAAAGAGCGAGCGTGAAACTAACTCAGACTAACCCCGGACTCAAACTTATTAAAACGGGAGGAGGTGGGGAAAGAGGACGGTAGAACGGGTGGAGGAGGGGAAAGGAGGATGGTCAGACCGGGTGGAGGAGGGGAAAAGGCGGACGGTAAAACCGGGTGGAGGAGGGGAAAGGTGGACGGCTAGACCGGGGGCCGGTCTTCAAACAAGGCAAACGAGGAAAACGGGCACGAATACATAGCAGAACGAACAAACGAAGGCTGCGACCACGACGTGCCAGGACCGGGCTTCCTACTACGAACACGACACTGGAGCAAACGGGTGTGGGTGGGTGGGAATTTTTCGAAGTGGGAAAGAGCTCTGCTCTTTCCCAACTTCGAAAAACTTAGAAGACAACAACAAACACAACCGGAACAAACCAAATGCGCCGGCTTCGCCGGCGCGCCGGCCTTACTACTAACCAAAAGAGTAACGGTCAAACGAAAAAGTAACGGTCTCAAATAAATTTTAACGTCGGTTAACTCCGGCCTCCGGCCGGAGCAAACCATAATTATAAAAGAGAGTGTACTGGGTGCCCACATTTGTTAAGACAGATGCAAGCTGAGTGACAGACTGCAACTGCTCCGATACTAAGTCGAAAATTTCAAACCCAATCAATGTGCCCGTGCACAAGTGTTGGTATCCACTTGCCTTAAAGTATCGAATGAGGGCAGCAATGGCCAGAGTACAACTCATCTCTGCATGTCCACCTTTCCTTGCTAGCTCCTCCTCTCCTCTGTACTTCTCGTAAGTTATACGATCAAAACCAGCTCCAAGGAGGGATCGATCACAGAGATGTTCTAGGACTTCATACTCCTGCTCCACCTTACACTGGTTTTGCTGGAAGCATCTGTCCATCTCATTGAACTTAGTCATGAGGGTCTTCTCTGTGTCAGCCTCATTGGCAGTGATAGCATAGAGCTTAAGGCCCCCTCCCCCAATTTTGATTTTAGCTAGGGCTGCCTGCAGCGCCTGCTTTTTCTTCTGGGAGTCAGTCAAGTTACTTACTGTCCCTCCCCCTTGGGGTCCTCCTCCTGAGGGTCCTCCTCCTGCTTTCTTGGGAGCTGGGTTAGATGTGGTAGGTGGAGCCGTTGGCTGTGGAGCCACCCGTGCTACTGCCATTGCCACAGCTATCTTCTCCTTCTGCTCCTTCTCCTCTTTCTGTCTCGTCTCTTCTTCTTTCACCTGTCGTGCTAGATGAGTCACGAACTGTGCAAGCCCTGTGGCACTAGAGAGGAAGTGTGCCTTTTCTCTCATGAAAGACTTATCAGCTCTGTTATTATTTGGGATTGTTGTGAGAGGGCCTTTAATGAGAGTGTGATTCTTCGTGTGTGCCGATTGCTTCCATGTTGGTTTTTGCTCCTTCCCCTCAAAGAGGCCCTTATGGAGTTGTGTTAGGCGTTCAAGCACCTGACAAGACTGGTCAACCTCCTCGTAAACAGGATGTTGCCTTGTGTTGTCTTTCATGGCTTTGTACATCTCGTTGTAAGCCCGTGTGAAGGTACACTCACATACACACAAACATACATGCATAAATACATACCTACATACATACCTACATACATACATACATACATACATACACACACACATACATACATACATACATACATGCGTACATACATACATTACATACATTACATACACACATACATACGTACGTTCGTACGTGTACGTACGTACGTACGTACGTGTACGTACGTACGTACGTACGTACGTACATACATACATACATACATACATACATACATGCATACATACATATATACATAAATAGTACCTTGCCGTACAAACAAGGGCAAACTCAATGCCACTTTGGTTTCTACCTTCGAACTTTCTTTCTAGATTCTTGATATCAGTGGGGACACCACAGACAGACAGCCATGCTGCAGTTGTGCGTTTATTTTTCCACTGTATGTTTGTGCGTTCATGAAATTCCGCAACGAGCACAGCAGCGTAGAGTGTTGCAGATATGTCGTATATGTCGCACTAAGAGTGTCGCCATATTTGATATCCTGCAATGTCACTCTTTCTTCCTCAAACCTCACTTTGTTGAAGAGAGGCTTCGCAAGGCCGGGAATTTCGATCAGGAGGTTGCTTTGACCTTGTCCTGGTCTATTCCTTTTCTCGTAAGGAATGTAGACGTGTGTTTTATAATAGGTTGGGTAGTTAAGGAAGAAGGACTCTTCATCATCATATGTACCCAAATGTTCCCATGTATTTGGGACATTCTGGCCAACATCCTCCATCTCCTCTCTCTGCCTCTGTCAGTGGAGAGCCTCCAGTCTGACCTGCACTCGCTTCTTGTGCATCACCCCCCCCCCCCTGTCGGCTCTACATCGGCTGTATACGTATACTCCTCTGTCTCCTCTCCATCTCTATCCCCCCTCTCTTCTGAGTACTGAGTCTCCTGCTCCTGCTCCTCTCCTCCCTCACTAGGACCATAATCAATTGATGTCACACCAGCCTGCTCATTCTCGTCTTCCATCTTATGTTATGAGAGTCTCGTCTGCTTTTTTTTTTTTTTTTTTTTTTTTTTTTTTTTTTCTGTTTTTCTTATCACTCTATGCAACCTTCTTCTCCTTCTTCCTTTTCTCTGTTGAAATAGTTATGGGGCGTCAGGCCCTACACAGAGATAACGATAGTTTGGTCAAAAGAGCTGTTTTGTAGAAATCAGTCTGTCGTCGGACAGTGCTTCGATACTTGTCTTGCTCTTGTGTGAGAGATGTGCAATTTCCTCTGGTTTCTGCAGAGAAAATGCAAGGAAAATGGTTCAGAACAGAGAGTGGGAGTGCTGTGCTAGTTTCTCCTCTGTTTGTGTGTTTTTTCAAAGTAATCTATCACTCAAACGCAGAGTTTAGGGAAGCTACCCCGCTAAGGGTAAAGAATAACCGAAGAAAAGACTTTTAATGACTTTGGGTCACACAAATTTATGATGTTATGACCTTTACAGAATGGTAATACTCATTTGATTCTAGGCATTCCAGACTATGATTCGCGAATACTCTATAAAGTGTCCTTGTCAGTAATAAAGGTATTAATAACTGTCCGGCCTATGAACTTGCCTATGACTAAGACTATCCAAATTACCGGTAAATTGACTAGGTGGAGTAACGGGTATTTTTTAATGGTACATTACAACGCTCCCCCTTAGTCGCAAGTCATAGGCTATATTAGTGTGTAAATATGAAAAAATAGTGTTGAGGATCAGTTATGGGTTACCCGAAGGTTAAATATCAACTCCCATTTACATCACATCCTCTATGTATGTATATATGTGTAGTCATGCAGTAACATGTATGAAGTATGTATGTGTTCAAAAATTTGCAAGCGCTTCCCGTAGAGGGTAGCAAAAAATTTAGAGTTCCTATTCTAGGACAGAAAGAATGATAGAAAGAATTTAAATTGCTAAGTTAGCCAGGGAAAGCCTCGCGGCTGCCGGCCTCGCGTGGCAGTCGGCTACCCACCTCGGCTCGACGGCTCTTGACCCCTGCGCAAAACAAAGCTGCTGCAACAAGCAACAAACTGCACAAAACACTCAAAGCAAATATAGGTGAGTGGACACGCAAATCCCGAAATTACTTGAGCTTTACCGTAAATTTGTTAAGTAAATAATCGAATTGTTCTTTCGGTAAATATTTTGTCATTACATCACCTATCTGCTTCTTCGTACCTACTTTTACAAACTTAATCTCACCGTCTCTCTGTAGGTGGTGCATAAAGTGTAATTCTAAAGGTAAGTGTTTAGTTCTATTACCTGACATACCTCTCTCTGCCGCTAAGACTGTTTGAGAGTTATCCTCGAATAATTCTATCGGGCCCTTTTGGGCTATGTTTAGTTCTTGTGTAATGTGTTTTAGTGCAAGTCCCTCTCTAATGCACTCAGTTGCTGCAAATATTTCAGCATCATTGGAACTCAGGGCAATGCGACTCTGTCGCTTTGATAACCATGCAACTGGATCGCTGCCCCATAGGATCACGAATCCAGTGCGGGACTTCCCTGTTTTCTTACAAACTTTGTGAGCCGCGTCGGGCCACATGGAAAGTTTTGGATAGGTTTGCCCTTCTTGCTCTGACTTAGGCTCATGGTAAGCTAAACCTCGATAAGAGTTAACTAAATAACGAAAGATTCTGCCTAACATCGCATAAGTTATTCCCTTATCGATAGTTTGCATGACACTTGCCAAATTTAGTGCTTGTTCTCTATCGGGTCTTGTCATCTTTGCGAGAAATAGCAAACGACCAATTAGACTAGGAATTGAAAATTTTCGCAAGCTAGCTGATTCCGACATCGGTTCCGTGAAATGTTCTTGCGCTGGAGTACTAACGGGTTTAGCAGAATCGTAGCCTACCTCTTTTAGTATCTGCTGATGATATTTTCGCTGATGCAAAATTATTTTCCCGTTCGATTGCTCTATCTCTATTCCTTTGAATTCGCGGGCAATACCGAGTCTTTTGAGCGGAAAATGTTTTTCTAATACGGACGCAAAACGCTCATATGCTTGTTTGTTTGGTGCTGTGAACAACAAGTCATCAACATGAAATATCCCTACTATCGCCTCTCTCAAAGCTTTATCATTTTCTACAAACATACATAAGTCTGAATCTAGCAACCTAAAACCTAGCTCCTCTAACTTGGGTGCTAATATCTCATACCATCTTCTTCCTGCCTGTGGTGCACCATATAAAGCACCATCTATACGCCATATCATCCCCTCATGCCCTTCTTTGTCTACACTCTCTGGCGCATATGCATAAACAGGGTCATTCATACGAGCATTTAGGTATGCATTTTTAAAATCTATGCTGTATAGTTTGTGTTTGTGCCAGTCTGGGTTATAGCTAACACCGGGTTCTAACATATCTCCCCGTAAAGCTTAACGAGACTTTATGAACTTTTTCCCGTTCTCATCTAACTTTACTTTGTGAACCCATGTCAATCTAACTATCTTACTAACTCCTGCCTTGCTTGCCTCCTTATGGGGTACCCATGTGTGTGTGTTAAAGGATTGAAGAGCTTTTAGCTCTGTTTTCATACCCTCTAAAACATCTTTAGCTGTCAAACCTTCCTCTATGACATCTTTGGGTACTCTGATATCTACATACAAATAAAAATCACGAATCTCATCGGCCACCATACGATCATCGCATAAAAACATATTAGCGGGACTTTGTAACGGGTATTCGGGATCTTTCACGGAGTATTTGAGGATTTCCGAATTCAACATCCGTTCTTCTTCGTCCTCAAACTTAACTATGTGGGTGGGCTGAGGTCTGTCTCTTACTACGAGTCTATCTCTGGGGTCACTCACTCTGCTGACTACCCCTACTCGTACTATGCTCTCCCATCCCTTACCGTACTTTTTCTTCGCCCATCCATCTCCCCATGCACGCGCGGGCACTCTTACTACCTTACCTATTAGCTCTTGAGCCTCTCTCTTTTCTCTCTTGGGCTCATTGCTAGGGGTAAATCTCTCTACTGCCTTGCGCTGCCTTTTACCGGGGATTATGTTACTCTCCGCTACTCTCTGACTCTGCTCCCACGTTAATCCCTTAGATGGTGGTGATTTTTCTTCGTATGCTCTTCTTTCATGTATTTTTAGTGGATCTGTTGGATCTTGTTCATTTGTATGCTCTTGTGGCTTGATCTTGTGCTCTGGGGGTAATTGTTGTGGATAATGTGGCTCTGGACTTGTGTGTAGGCGTGTATGTTTGTGATCCAATGTATTCTTCTCCACATGCTCATTTTCATGCTCATTCTCATTCGCATCGATATCAACATTCTCTGTCTCCCCCTCAACTTCATCAAAGTGTGTTGTTGGGTGGTCGTTGTTGACGTTGTGCGGTGACTTAGGGGATTGAGGTGGTGATTGGGGTGGTGATTGGGGTGACGCTTGTGGAGATGTGTGTGGTTGCTCGCTCTCATTCTCATTCTCCCCCTCAGAGTCATCATTATCCCACGACACTAGTTTAGGAGGATGAGCTTGTTTACCGATTTTGTGAATATTAAATCTCACATCTCTCAGTAAAGTTCCCGAAATAGATCATATCCTACTAGCATCACCTTTTCCCCTCTGTACTCTCCCTTCCGCACTTTAGTCTTAGGTATATGTAACACACCCATACATCCTATTGGTTTTAAATGAAAGAGTGTTGGTTTTCTACCTAACAGCTGCTCATAAGGCGAAATTCCTTTGCGTTCCCCGTGAATTGCCGGTAGTATGTTGTGAATGGTTGTTGCTGCGTGTTCTAAGTCTGCCCAGAATTGCGGCGGTAATTTAGCGTGATATCGCATTGCTCGTGCAGGCCCCGCCGTAATATCATTCACTTTTTCCGCAATAGGATTCCCGTCTTTATCGTTTGTCGCGGAGGTTTTCCAAATAAAGCGAATATTTTTCCACCACTTAATGACTTCCTCCGGAATATGGAATTCTTGATCTGCGCGAATTTCCTTTACTTTGTTTCCTGTCTGTCTCTCATAAAAGGCTACAGCTTGTTTTAAGCAATCTACAAACTCATTCTTATGGGCTAAATAAAAGTCAAGAATGAACAGTGAGTAGTCGTCGGTGACCGAAAATTTATACCGTTTACCACCTATTGATCTAGTTGCCCACGGTCCTGATGTGTCTATGTGTAGAATTATACCTGGCTTTTGGGCTCTTTCTATTGTATTAACTGCAAAACGTGGTAAACGTTTAGACTTTCCTATCATGCAAGATTCGCAAAATCTCACATCGCTCTCGTCACCAACTAACTTAATGTTCAAAATTTTTGCCAATAGGCGCATCTTTGTTAACCCATAATGCCCACAGGCATAGTGAAAAAGCTTGATTCTTATCTCTTTCTAGGTTTGTCTGACTTTCTGGGGTAAGCTTCATATAATACTATATCTACGTGTAATTCTTTCTCTCTCTTATTTACTTCATGCTTACTTGTCTCGTTTTTGTTCTCATTTGTGGGGCTTCCCTCCCCTTCTACCCCCTTGTTGCGAAAGGATCATATCTTTCGTTGACTTTCAATGGTTCATCATATTCGTCATCCCATCTATATATCATACTCTTAGTTAATCTTCCCCTTACTAATATGTCACTCTCGTTAATGTGGATGGGGTGTTTGAGTATTACTAACTGTCCGTTTTGGTGGATGACTGATCTGTTGTGTCTGTGGTCCATCTGTCCTGTAGAGACTATGCTAACTGGTAAGGTAGTGTCGAGTAACATCTTCTTTTCTACTGCTCTAGGCCTTCCTTTCCCATCTATCACAGTCAGCCTAGCTCTTCCTGACTTACTCAACTCCCTTTCTCCAGTACCTGTCAGTAGTTCTACCGGGTCTATCTCATCGACATCCGTCAATCTGTCTTCTCTGCATGATATGTCTGTGCTTGCTCCACTATCCTGTACTGTCATGTCTCTCTTTTTCATCACTCTTTTTCTCACATGTATCAGTACATGTTCTGTCTCTCCTTCTGTCTCTGTCTCTGTTTCTAGTTCACCCTCAGAGACTCCTCTACCCTCACCTTGTCTCTCTTCTGTGAGTTGTGGAGGTGTAGTGATGGGACTCTGTCTGACTGCTCTCTCCAAGTACATTCCTTCTATTGCTCTTACTATGTCAGTCAAAAAGTCATCTCTCTCTCTAGCTCGCCACTCACGACACGCATCACTTCTCCATTCATTCCCCTCACGCACTCATTCATCAACGTTTTAGCTATTTCATTTATATCTTTGAAGGTTATGACGGGAGGGTTGATGGGTTGCGTGTTTGTTGTCTGTGTTGGTGGGAGTGCTGTGATTGGTCTAGAACTAGAGATTTGGAGTTGTTGTGAGGTGGGACCTATTTGGTTGCCAAACTTGTTGACAGAAGTGGGCCCAAGTCGTTGCTCTCCCTCATCCACTCCACTCTCTTCTCTCCCTTCTCTGCTCTGGCCGGTCCGCTGACTAGAAAATGGATTATGTTTGCGTGGTTGTTGCGGAATATTTTGCGAGACTTGTGGACTTGTGGAAATTTTGGTGTCACGTAAAGTTTCAAATTCCCCGAAAACGAGTCTTTGCGTAATTTTATGAGACTTTTCCAATGCCGCAGCTTTAAGATCTCGTTCGTCTGGGTAGTAAGGAGATTTGGGGGGACGCAACACGGGACTTACCGACAAATCCAACTCCGGATAATCTGGGTCTTGTGTGGCGTGATATCCGCAGTACCTCGCATAAGATAATCGTTTCGCGTGATTTGCGTATATTCCTTTTCCTTTTGATTTTTCAACGGAAACATTACACGGTTTTTTGCGTCTGTTTATTCCGGCACATTTTGTGTCAGGCGTGACTCCGTAAGAACTCTCAAGCCTCAAAGGAGTTTCGTTAGGGTTAGGGGTGACTGGGGAACATCGTGGGGTGGCGGATACTAACCGCTCTTCCTTGCCTTCTCCCCGTAGTGAGGAGGGACCTCGTAGGGTGGCCGATACTAACCGCACTTCCCGTCCTTCTCCACTCTCACTATGTCTATTCCCTACCCTAGGTGTAGTCTTTGTATCGTTCAAAAGGGCTTGGGGACTTGTAGATTTGTGATGAGGTGAGCTTGGTTGCTCGTCATCTCTTTCTCTTTCTTCCTCATCATCATCGCTCTTATCATAAGTGTTCCCCACATGGATTAAAGCAACGTTTGTATCAGAGTCACTTTGTTCGTTTTCGTTTTTGTCGTTGCCGGTTGTTATCAAAGTGAGTGCTTTCTTTTTCTTATGAAAGGGTTTCTTTTTGTTTTTGTAATTGTTCTTTTGTTCGTTCTTTTCTTGTTCCGTGCCTTTGTCTTCCGTTTGATTCCGTTTTAATTTTCCTTCTTTGCGGAACTTTTCCGAAATCACCGGACAATATCTCATGGTATGGCCTTTAGCATCACATCCGAAACACGTGACTTTGAGCGTCCAGTTTGGAACTGTCTTTGGTCCCGGTTTATTGTCTCCCCTTTTCGCTTTGTTATCCATCAGGAGATTGGTCTCTTGCCGCTGCTTGCCATCCCGAGATTTCTTGTTGTTGTCTTTGCGAATTTGAGTTTTTCTCTCACGGAAATTGTTACGTCTTTCTTTTTCTTCCCACATTAACCATCTTTCCCTAGATGCTTCGCATAGTTCCGAGAAATTTGGTCTTAGTCTGGCAGGGAGATCATAGTGGTCCACCTGAAATTTATCCCCGAAAGCTGGATGGTAGCGCAATTTCTTAAATAGCTTTCTCTTTGCTTCCTCATCGGAAAATGGCGCCCCACGTAAACTTTCAAGCTGGATTTTCTTTGCGAGAAATTCATTTAGCCAGTCTACATACCTCTGACCTGCCCTTGGTCTCGTTCTCTCAAACTCTTCCTCTAACATGTACCTACCTGCTCCGGAAATGCCTCCCCATTGATCTCTTACTACTATCAACTCTTCAATGGGTCCTTTCGTCTTCTGTGTTCGCAGGAAATTAGATACATTGTCTTTGGAAAAAGCCACAGACATACATAACTGCAAAGTTTTCATCCTTTCATAATATTTCTTCTCTTTGCGGATAGCTGTCTTTCTTCTTGTGTGTTGTTTCATACTTTGTCTTTTCTTTTTCCTTGCTTCTTTCTCTTTCCACTCTCTCTTTTGTTCTGCTGTCATTTTATCCCAACCTTCTGGCTGTTTGATATCTTCTTTCTTTGTCTGGGGTCTCTGTCTTCCTCTCTGAGAGGTGTCTGACTCTTCATCTTCCTCACTATCACTTATGGGCGTGTCGGGCTCTTCTAAGTCTTCTGCCGTTTTAGCCCTTGCTTCGTCGTAAGGAAAATCCCTTTGGCTTTAGCTGGGTCGGCTAATGCCACAGATACCATCTCTGCCACGTGGACAGATATCCCCTGCATGTGCTTCTGAAACTTGCTTGACCAAGGCCAAAAGCTTTGGTCGTTGCCCTCGAATATGGGCACTTGACTCAATACGTGCTTTGGCACGCTTGCCTCCTTGACAAGGCTCATAACCAAAGTAATCTATCACTCAAACGCAGAGTTTAGGGAAGCTACCCCGCTAAGGGTAAAGAATAACCGAAGAAGAGACTTTTAATGACTTTGGGTCACACAAATTTATGATGTTATGACCTTTACAGAATGGTAATACTCATTTGATTCTAGGCATTCCAGACTATGATTCGCGAATACTCTATAAAGTGTCCTTGTCAGTAATAAAGGTATTAATAACTGTCCGGCCTATGAACTTGCCTATGACTAAGACTATCCAAATTACCGGTAAATTGACTAGGTGGAGTAACGGGTATTAATAGTACATTACAACGTTGTTTGATGTTTGTTTCGCACTTGTCCTACTTGGCTTATGCAAGCAGCAAGAGGGAGTGGAGTAGGTGTGGTCTGGTGTCTTGTAGAAGAGCACACAGAAGCCAAATGTGCACACAAGGGCTAAAGGTTATGCCAGCTTGTGACAAATTGATTGCTTGTTTGTAAGTTTTTTTGTTTGAGGATGAGTAGGAGTGTTTGTTTTCGTCTGATGTCTGTGCGACAGATCAGCGAAAAATAAATTTGTGCTTATCTGATGTCTGTACGACAGATCAGAAAAGAAATCAGCCTTTAGCTATGGACTCCAAATGTACTATCCCCAACGATAGCTCAATGGAAGAGTAAGTCGGTAATATAACCAAACACAGTCCTCAAAAAAGAGAATGATGTCTCGTTATATTAGCTCAGTGACGCAAAGACAAAAAGCCGCCAAAAGACCAGGATCAAATTGGCATTTCAGACGTGTCCGGCCAGACGAAATCTATAAATAAGTTTTTACCTGATAATTCGGGGAGTGATGTCCACAGTAAGTCAAATTTTTTACATATGTGAAACTTTTTATACGTCAAACTCAGTAAATTTTTTTATACTTCAAACTTTTTATAGGTTTAAGTTTTGCTTTAAGTCAAACTTTTCCAATACGTAACAAGAATATTAATATTAAAATTAACATAATAATATTAATACTAAGTTCAGGTTCCGGCCAGTAGATGCAATTCAAATTTTCAAAATCTTGTCACGGAATAATATTTCAAGTTTTATTGAAGTTAATAATAACAATTACTAGTAGTCACGTCTCAAGTTTAACTGAGCAGCAGTAAGATTTCGGGTCCGGCAGAGCCGACGTGTGATAGATTTACATAGAGAGGTGTTTTGGCCCGCAGGGCATGTGTACCTGAAGCAGTAGGGGTGGGCACCTACGCCAACCACCGCATTGCCGACCCCGCCTCGCCGCGCTGTCGCGCTGCGAGGCGGGGTCGGCAGCGCGGGTTGGCGTAGGGTGCCCCTTTGCAGTTTATTACACTTAATTTTACACAAACACTACAGTTTGAATTAAAAAATAAAATTAAATAACTGTTACTAGTGTGAATAACCGGAAACATAGTATATATCTATATTTTATTAATTTTTTGCAGCCTTTCTATAACCGATTCTAAGAGAGCGAGAGAGAGAGAGAGAGAGAGAGAGAGAGAGAGAGTGTGAGTGAGTGAGTGAGAGAGAGAGACTCAGAGAGAGAGAGAGAGAGAAAGGTCACAGAGAGAGAGAGAGAGGTGTATATATGTATGTATGTGTGTGTGAGAGAGAGAGAGGGAGGGGGGGGGCTAACGCCCCCGCCCCCCCCCCCCCCATTCACTTTAGTGTGGTGTGTTATGTGTGTGTTGTGGGTGTGTATGTGTTGTGTCTGTCTGTAGCAAAAGAGAGAGAGAGAGAGAGAGAGATATGAGATATATATGATATGTATGTATTATGTATGTATGTTATATAGATGTATGTATGTATGTACGTATATTATGTATGTATGTGTGCAAGTGTGTATGAATGTATATATGTATGTATGTGTGTGTGTGAGAGGAGAGAGCCAAAGAGAGAGAGAGAGAGAGAGAGAAAGAGAGAGAGAGAGAGAGAGAGAGAGAGAAAGAGAGAGTATATATATGATATGTATGTATGTATGTGTGCAAGTGTGTATGTTATATAGATGTATGTATGATGTATGTATGTATGTTATATAGATGTATGTATGTATGTATGTATGTATGCAAGTTTCTATGTCTGTATGTATACATGTATATATGTATGTATGTGTGTGTGAGAGAGAGAGAGGGAGGGGGGGGGGGCGTTAGTTAGCCCCCCCCCCCATTCACTTCAGTGTGGTGTGTTATGTGTGTGTTGTGTTGTCTCTGTCTTTGGCGAAAGAGAGAGAGAGAGAGAGAGAGAGAGAGAGATATGAGATATATATGATATGTATGTATATATGTATGTTATATAGATGTATGTATGTATGTACGTATATTATGTATGTATGTGTGCAAGTGTGTATGTATGTATGTATACATGTATATATGTATGTATGTGTGTGTGTGAGAGGAGAGAGCCAGAGAGAGAGAGAGAGAGAGAGAGAGAGAGAGAGAGAGAATATATATGATATGTATGTATGTATGTATGTATGTATGTTATATAGATGTATGTATGATGTATGTATGTATGTTATATAGATGTATGTATGTATGTACGTATGTATGTATGCAAGTGTGTATGTCTGTATGTATACATGTATATATGTATGTATGTGTGTGTGAGAGAGAGAGAGGGAGGGGGGGCTAACGCCCCCCCCACCCCCCCCCCCTTCCCCCCATTCAGTGGTGTGTTATGTGTGTGTTGTGGGTGTGTGTGTGTTGTGTCTGTCTGTAGCAAGAGAGAGAGAGAGAGAGATGAGATATGTATGATATGTATGTAT
>WBZZ01004292.1:45000-67500 GCA_019918135.1 Paulinella micropora | reverse complement strand
AATAATAATAATAATAATAATAATAATAATAATGAGGATGATGATGATTATGATAGTAATAGTAATAACAAAAACAATAGCAAAAACAAGGACAACAACAAGAACAACAACAACAACAGCAACAACAACAATAATAATAATAATAATAATAACAATAATAACAATAATAATAATAATAATAATAATAATAATAATAATAATAATACTTCCTCTAAGGCATACTGATGCAGCTGATGGCACGATCCGTTTCCGGACATGAGCCTCCATGCCCTTGTTCGAGGTGCTCCATCCCCACCTAGTCAGTCTCTCGACTGATTATAGGGGCCACCGATGGAGCTCCTGAGGGCAAGACTACACTAAGCCGAGGTTATTCCGCAGTCCCAACAACCTCTTGCAAAACGTTGCCGCATGTGCAAGTGCGTACACCAAGCATGGTTGCTAGAACTACCTCAAAACCCCACCCATAACAAATTGGTATCCGCTGGGTCCACGGGCTATCAACCGGCATAGCGGAGTTTAAGATCTTCGACAGGCGCCCAACGACCCTCCTCCCCAGCATCATCCACCAAATGGTTTTGAGTTGGCATCACAGTTTAACGCCGTAAGGCCATTGGGCTAGAGCTCTGGTAAACAAGCGTGACTAAGTTTTTATCATCAGGTTTTACCCTCAAATACATCACAGTCAACACTCCGAGAAGAAAGATATACTTCCTCTAAAATAATAATAATAATAATAATAATAATAATAATAATAATAATAATAATAATAATAATAATAATAGTAATGATAATAATAATAATAATAATAGTGCTTCTCTGTCAATGGCTGATGCATTTCTGCACACGCGCCTCCATCGTCTCACCCGTGAGGGGAATACGAAGAATTGACGATAGGCTGTAATGACACCCCCGCAAGGGCAGTTCCAACACTGCCAGACGGACCGGTATGTTCAATGAAAATACTGGTCCAGACGGACCGGTATGTTCAATGAAAATACTGGTGGCACCGACGGGAATCGAACTGGCGACAGGGCCCAGATGGTAGAACTTGATCACTGGGCTATCACGGTGTCCATAATAATAATAATAATAATAATAATAATAATAATACTATATCTGAGGCGTACTGATGCAGCTGATGGCATATCCTCAACGGACATAAGCCTCCAATACCCTTGTTCGAGGTCCTCCACCCCCCCGTGTCAGTCTCTCGCCTGATGATCGGGGCCACCGATGGAGCTCCTGAGGGCAAGACTGCACTAAGCCGAGGTTATTCCGCAGTCCCAGCAACCTCTTGCAAGACGTCACCGAATGTGCAAGTGCATACACCAAGCGCGGTTGCTAGAGCTGCCTCGAAACCCCACCCATAACAATCTGGTGTCTGCTGGGTCCTGGGCTATCAACCAGCATATGCGGAGTTTAAGATCTTTTACGCGCGCAACGACCCTCCTCCCCAGCATCTACCACCAAAGGGTTATGAGTTGGCGTCGCAGTTTAACGCCTTGAGGCCATTGGGCTGGAACTCTGTTTAGCAAGTGTGACTAGGTTTTTTCAATAATAATAATAATAATAATAATAATAATAATAATAATAATAATAATGTTGTTGTGTTATTGTTGTTATTGTTGTTATTATTGTTGTTATTATTGTTGTTGTTATTGTTATTGTTATTGTTGTTGTTATTGTGATTGTTATCATCATCATCATCATCATCATCATCATCATCATCATCATCATCATTATTATTAGTGGCACCGCGATAGCCCAGTGGTCAAGGTCTACCATCTGGGACCTGTCGCCAGTTCGATTCCCGTCGGTGCCAGTATTTTCAAAGAATGTTTTCTTTGAAAGTATTGGTCTGTCTGGAAGGCTTGGAACTGCCCTGCGGGGGTGTCAGTAGAGCTATCGGTCAAATCTTCGTACTCCCCTCGCGGGTGAGACGATGGAGGCACATGTGCAGATTTGCATTTGCCATTGACAGAGAAGCACTATTATTATTATTATTATTATTATTATTATTATTATTATTATTATTATTATTATATTTCGGAGTGTTGACTGTGATGTATTTGAGGGTAACACTTGATGATAAAAACTTAGTCACGCTTGTTTATCAGAGCTCCAGCCCAAGGGCCTTACGGCGTTAAACTGTGATGCCAACTCAAAACCATTTGGTGGATGATGCTGGGGAGGAGGGTCGTTGGGCGCCTGTCGAAGATCTTAAACTCCGCTATTCCGGTTGGTAGCTCGTGGACCCAGCGGATACCAAATTGTTATGGGTGGGGTTTTGAGGTAGTTCTAGCAACCATGCTTGGTGTACGCACTTGCACATGCGGCAACGTTTTGCAAGAGGTTGTTGGGACTGCGGAATAACCTCGGCTTAGTGTAGTCTTGCCCTCAGGAGCTCCATCGGTGGCCCCTATAATCAGTCGAGAGACTGACTAGGTGGGGATGGAGCACCTCGAACAAGGGCATGGAGGCTCATGTCCGGAAACGGATCGTGCCATCAGCTGCATCAGTATGCCTTAGAGGAAGTATTATTATTATTATTAGTATTATTAGTATTAGTAGTAGTAGTAGTAGTAGTAGTATCATTATTATTATCATCACTATTATTATTATTATTATTATTATTATTATTATTATTATTAGTGGCACCGCGATAGCCCAGTGGTTAAGGTCTACCATCTGGGACCTGTCGCCAGTTCGATTCCCGTCGGTGCCAGTATTTTCAAAAGGATATTTTCTTTGAAAGTATTGGTCTGTCTGGAAGGCTTGGAGCTGCCTTGCGTGGGTGTCAGTAGAGCCTATCGTCAAATCTTCGTACTCCCCTCGCGGGTGAGACGATGGAGGCACATGTGCAGAAATGCATTCGCCATTGACAGAGAAGCACTATTATTATTATTATTATTATTATTATTATTATTATTATTATTATTATTATTATTATTATTATTATTATTATTGGACACCGTGATAGCCCAGTGGTCAAGTTCTACCATCTGGGCCCTGTCGCCAGTTCGATTCCCGTCGGTGCCACCAGTATTTTCATTGAACATACCGGTCCGTCTGGAAGTGTTGGAACTGCCCCTGCGGGGGTGTCATTAGAGCCTATCGTCAATTCTTCGTACTCCCCTCACGGGTGAGACGATGGAGGCGCATGTGCAGATTTGCATCAGCCATTGACAGAGAAGCACTATTATTATTATTATTACTATTATTCCGTCTGGACCAGTATTTTCATTGAACATACCGGCCCGTCTGGAAGTGTTGGAACTGCCCTTGCGGGGGTGTCATTAGAGCTTATCGTCAATTCTTCGTACTCCCCTCACGGGTGAGACGATGGAGGCGCATGTGCAGAAATGCATCAGCCATTGACAGAGAAGCACTATTACTATTATTATTATTATTATTATCATTATTATCATTATTATTATGGACACCGCGATAGCCCAGTGGTCAAGTTCTACCATCTGAGCCCTGTCGCCAGTTCGATTCCCGTCGGTGCCACCAGTATTTTCATTGAACATACCGGTCTATTTCTGGACCAGTATTTTCATTGAACATACCGGCCCGTCTGGAAGTGTTGGAACTGCCCTTGCGGGGGTGTCATTAGAGCTTATCGTCAATTCTTCGTACTCCCCTCACGGGTGAGACGATGGAGGCGCATGTGCAGAAATGCATCAGCCATTGACAGAGAGGCACTATCATTATTATTATTATTATTATTATTATTATTATTATTATTATTATTATTATTATTATTACTATTTCTCTTGAAGACAACACATTAGCCTAGTGGTCAGTTTCCCGTAGCAGGTTCTACAATGCTGATGCGAGGCCACGAGTTACCAGCAAGTGATATTATTACCTCGATCGTCGGTGTTGTTTGCGGTGTGTTTGTGCGTAGGCAACCACGGCGGCTTCCGTTTGTCCGATGAGTACACACAGGTCGGCCAAGCTGCTACAGTAGATTGTCCTGTTGCGTTCTGTTTACTTGTCTTGAGCTTACAGTAGAAAACGTAGTACAAGGGGGAAAGGTGTTTACTCACAATACTGGCCGGTCAGTATGAACTGCAGGCCAGTCAGTGTCAACTGGAGATCGCAATAAGAGCTGTCTATGTGTCGTTTCATACGGGGGCAAATCTTAGAATCATCGAAATTTCGACCATAAATCCCGTGAAAAATTAGAAAAAACAAACGACATTATCAGCACTGCGCTCATAATATATTATGCTTGTCAGGCTGAGTTGATCCCCTACCAGCTGGCATACCTTCCTGACTCCTGTCCCCGCGGCTACGACCGACAAACCTCCCACAACGCCTTCAACCTGTCGCTCTGTGAGCCTTGCGCCACGGGCAGGTTTTCAGACACGGGAGTGGGCGAATGTAAGAAATGTCGCCCGAGGTCCGAATGCTGTCTTGATTTCCTTCGATAGTCCTTGTTGTGGTCTTTCATTTTTTAACATCCGTGTCTCTCTTTCTCTCTCTCTCTCTCTCTCTCTGTCTCTCTCTCTCTCTCTCTGCGTCTCTTTCTTCCCCTCCTCCTTCCCTTCTTTTGCTGTTCGTGTCTTTTCCCCGTTCATTTTCGCCAAATTAATTTCGCGTCTAGTTTTCTTGCCAAGCTTCGTGGAGGACATGGACATTTAGCATAATCTTATGTCCGTCCTGCTTGTGCTTACCACAGGTATTTTTCCGACAAGGTAGGAGCGGTGTCTTGCGAGTTGTGCCCGGCCGGGTTCACTTCCCGCCTCGAAGGTCCACACTTAGAAACTATTTTGTTACAACAGCAGAAATTTGGCTGAATCAAGACGACGAAATGTTAAGGATCTTGGGATAAGAATCCTGAAGAAAAAAAAATAATAAATAAAAAAAAAAAAAAAAAAAAAAAAAAAAAAAAATTAAAAAAAAAAATTAAAAAAAAAATAGTAATAAAAAAAATGCTTGTGTCTTGAAGATGCATCCTCCTGTGTGCTGAGCTTTGGCCTGATCGACGAGCTGCAGTACGACCCGATCGCAGCTTGCATCAACCGCACGCTGATCGTGGGCGTGGCGGCGGCCGAAGAGACCGAAGAGCTCACGTACGTGCCTCGATAGTTTAGTAATGACAGCATTAAAAGGGAAAAATAACCTAACTTTGATCGAATGGTTATTCTTTCATCGCAGTGCTAATATTGGGAATGCTGAAGCCGTCGGCTGAAAGCTCAGGGCAAGAGCTTTCAAACGGTGTGCTCAGCATTTTTACTTCAAATGTTGACTGAGAAAAATTAATTCAAAGTTGAGCGATTTCGCCACTGGCATGCCGTCAGTAACATTGTGCGATTCTCTGGTCAAGAAAGGCGCTTCAGTGCATTGGCCTTGTCTTGTTTGTGTCATTACTGATGACATTCAAGTTGCAAAATCACACAACTTTGACCTCACACTTGTCTCGATCAATATTTGAGGTATGAAAATGCTGAGCGCACGTCGTTGAAAGGTCGTCGTGATCGTTCCATCAACGTCTTCCAAACTGTTGCAGCGTGATGATTTGACCGAGGAAAATGAGATCCAAGTTGGAACATTTTGCCGCTTGACACTGCGATGCCTTGGTTCTACTTCTGTCTATATCCTTAGTTTGCCGTTTGCGCGCAAAAAATTTCACGTTTTTTGCAACGCAAATGTACAGGTACGCCCGTTGGAAGCCCACCTTTGACTCGGTGCTGAACAGCTACATGAACCGCTTCCAGTGCTACTTCAAGATGGTGGCCATGAAACTGCCCAAGCTCAAGCTGGCTCTACTGGAGGGCAAAGTGGACTTCATGTACCTAGATTCCGGAGTCTACACCTTGTTCAAGTACAGCCATGGAGCCAAAGCACTGGTTACTTCGGTGCGCACTTATTTCGGACACGCCTATAACCGCGAGGCCGGCGCCATCTACCGCCGCAAAGACAAGCACCAGGACCTGTTCACCCTGCAGGACTTGCAGAACGCGTCAAAGGCGGGTCGCAACATGACTTTGTGTCCTTTGGCAGCGATCGCCTTCTCCGGCAACCAAGCGCAGCGCTACGAGTTCTTCAAGCAGGGCATGGACGTGCGCGAGATCTTCGGCCGCATTGTGTACTCAGGCAGCCACGAGGAGTCGGTGCGCATGGTGGCGCGAGGCGAGTGTGACGTAGGCATGTCCCGATCGCACACCATCGAGACGGTCTTAGCTCGAGGCGAGTGTCCGGAGGGTACCGAGTTCGTCATCATCAACGAGCAAACGCACGCCAACTTTCCTCTGCTGGCGTCGACGGAGCTGTACAACGAGTGGCCGTTTGTGGCGCTGCCACACGTGCCGGAAGAGATCTGGTCTGCCGCGATGACCCCTTTGCTTGCGATTCGCGACTTCGACGACGCGGCGGTGATCGGAGACCACGCAGGCTTCATCAAGTCGGGCGACTTCAGCAAGGAGTCCAACATCAACTTCCAGCTCAACATGAATGGGAACGATGTATGCGAGGCTGGTTCGGTACGAGACAAGTCTCATCCGTTGGTCCAGCCCTGTGTGAAGTGTGCAAAAGGCTGGTACAATAAAGACGGCGTGTCGGAGTGTCGCAAATGTCCGCCGTCCACCTTCAGCGACGTGCTGGGCGCTTCGGCTTGTCAGCCCTGTCCAGTCGGAAAGACAACGACCAAATTCGGAGAGACGGAGTGCCATGACATGGTGGACACATTCCAGTACGATCCTATTGACGCTTGCGGTGCATTTACTAATCGCACGCTGATCGTGGGCGTGGCAGCCGCCGAGGAGACTGAAGAGCTCACGTACGTTGCCATTCAGTGGCAAAGTCAACCAACTTTGAACTCATTTTCCCCGTTGAATATTTGATATATGCAAACGCTGAACACGTCTTTTGAAAGCTCAGGACAAGAGCTTTCAAACTATGGCGTTGGCATGTACATATCATGCACGAAAATTTACCCTTTTTTTTTCTCCCGCTATGTAATGAATTTAAATGTGTAGGTATGCCCGTTGGAAGCCCACCTTTGACTCGGTGCTGAACAGCTACATGAACCGCTTCCAGTGCTACTTCAAGATGGTGGCCATGAAACTGCCCAAGCTCAAGCTGGCTCTACTGGAGGGCAAAGTGGACTTCATGTACCTAGATTCCGGAGTCTACACCTTGTTCAAGTACAGCCATGGAGCCAAAGCACTGGTTACTTCGGTGCGCACTTATTTCGGACACGCCTATAACCGCGAGGCCGGCGCCATCTACCGCCGCAAAGACAAGCACCAGGACCTGTTCACCCTGCAGGACTTGCAGAACGCGTCAAAGGCGGGTCGCAACATGACTTTGTGTCCTTTGGCAGCGATCGCCTTCTCCGGCAACCAAGCGCAGCGCTACGAGTTCTTCAAGCAGGGCATGGACGTGCGCGAGATCTTCGGCCGCATTGTGTACTCAGGCAGCCACGAGGAGTCGGTGCGCATGGTGGCGCGAGGCGAGTGTGACGTAGGCATGTCCCGATCGCACACCATCGAGACGGTCTTAGCTCGAGGCGAGTGTCCGGAGGGTACCGAGTTCGTCATCATCAACGAGCAAACGCACGCCAACTTTCCTCTGCTGGCGTCGACGGAGCTGTACAACGAGTGGCCGTTTGTGGCGCTGCCACACGTGCCGGAAGAGATCTGGTCTGCCGCGATGACCCCTTTGCTTGCGATTCGCGACTTCGACGACGCGGCGGTGATCGGAGACCACGCAGGCTTCATCAAGTCGGGCGACTTCAGCAAGGAGTCCAACATCAACTTCCAGCTCAACATGAATGGGAACGATGTATGCGAGGCTGGTTCGGTACGAGACAAGTCTCATCCGCTGGTCCAGCCCTGTGTGAAGTGTGCAAAAGGCCACTACAACGAAGACGGCGTGTCGGAGTGTCGCAAATGTCCGCCGTCCACCTTCAGCGACGTGCTCGGGTCTAGATATGTCTGTCTACCTATCTGTTGATCTTGCTGTTCATCGAAGACACTAAAGACCAGCGCTAGTGACCCTTGTCTGTCTGTCTATCTGTGTGCGTGTATGTAGCGCGTGGGCTTGTCAGCGCTGCCCAATAGGCAAAATCACACACACGTTCGGGTACTTACTTATTTTCTTACTTTCCTTCTTACTTACTTACATTTACTAACTAACTTACCTAATTCCTTGCTTGCTTGCCTACTTTCTTAGGGAGACCGAGTGTTACGATGACCTGAACCCGATCGAGGCCTGCGCGGCCTTTCCCGACCGCACGCTGACGGTGGGCGTTCTCATCAGCCAGGTAGCTTTGATCAGGCAGCCCATGACCACATATCTGCACAGAGCGGAGACGGAAAGAGAGAGGGGGGGGGGGGGGGGGGGGGGGGGGGAGGAGAGAGAGAGAGAGGTGGGGGTGGGCGGGGGGAACTGTGGGTTGTTAGGGAAAGTAAGAAGGTAGAGAGGAAAGAGTGAATTTAAAACTTTCCCCCCTTCTCTTTAATGATAGGGCTCTGCTGAAGAGACCTTGGCCCGTTGGAAACCGACCTTTGAGGACTTGCTGAATGATAGAATGGTCAGCAATCTATCTATCTATCTATCTATCTATCTATCTATCTATCTATCTATCTATCTATCTATCTATCTATCCATACATCCATCCATCTATCTATCTATCTATCTATCTCTTACCCACCTACCTACCTACCAACCTACCTATCTATCTATCTAGGATAAGTATCAGTGCTACTTCAAGGTGGCAGCTCTGTCCTTCGACGCATTTGCCAACGCCTTTCTATCTATCTATCTATCTATCTATCTATCTATCTATCTATCTATCTATCTATCTATCTATCTATCTATCTATCTATCTATATCCTACCTACCTACCTACCTACCAACCTACCTATCTAACTATCTAGGATAAGTATCAGTGCTACTTCAAGGTGGCAGCTCTGTCCTTTGATGCACTGGCCAACGCCGTCAACATCAATCAGACTGTTCAGACCTCCAACCACACTGTGGACTTTGGTATGTATCATCCATATAGATATGCACAGGCACAGCACAGGCTGGGCCTCATAGTGTGCCTGCATATTTTACGGATTGCATGCATGTGCGTATGCATGTGCGCACAGTATAGGCTGTGTCTCTTCTGCTGTTGTGTAGTGTTTGTGGACCCGCTGTTGTTCACCATCTACGAGCACGCACATGGGCTCAAGGCACTGGTATACATACATACATACATACATACATACATACTCACAGTATTACAAGCATACATACAAAACCTCTTTTCTTACAAATGAATATTCTTTTACTCAAAGCTCTAGTTCAAATATTCCTAGATATAGACATACATACATACATACATACATACATACATACATACATACATACCAACACTATGATAGGTCTCGGTGGTGCGTTCTGTGTTGGGTCAGAAGTACACTCTAGACGCTGGTGTCATCTTCAGCCGAAAGGCCTCATCGCCCAGCGACGACATCATGCAGAGTGTTCTTGACGTCCAGCGGGTAGGACAGACAAGCGCCTTGACCGCGTGCGGTATCGCGCCGCATTCCTTCTCAGGTTCTTTACTTACTTACTTACTTACTTACTTACTTACTTACTTACTTACTTACTTACTTACTTGCTTACTTACTTACTTACTTACTTGCTTACTTACTTTCGGTTATAGTTATTATAAGCTTGCGGGGTTGCGCCTCATCCTTCTCACGTTGGCTATGTCTACGTCTATGTCTATGTCTATGTCTATGTCTATGTCTTCGTCTTCGTCTTCGTCTTCGTCTACGTCTACGTGTACGTCTGCGTCTACGTCTATGTCTATGTCTATGTCTATGTCTATGTCTAAATCTACGTCTACGTCTGCGTCTACGTCTATGTCTACATCTATGTCTGCATCTATGTGCATGTCTACGTCTCTGTCTATGTCTATGTAGGTTGGGTGATCCAAGAGTTCGAGTTTTTTAAGAAGTCAATCCGGATGCAAGATGTGTTTGCTGAGCAAGTGTTTTATGACAAGGATGACGAAGTCGTGCACAGGGTAATTTCCATCTATCTATCTATCTATCTATCTATCCAGCTATCTATCTATCTACCTATCTATCTATCTATCTATCTATCTGTGTATCTATCTATCTATCTATCTATCTATCTATCTATCTATCTGTGTATCTATCTATCTATCTACCTATCTATCTATATATCTATCTATCTATCTATCTATCTATCTATCTATCTATCTATCCCTGGAGACGGTCTCTGCCACTGGCAACTCAGCCTGGGGTTCAGATCTAACTATCTCCTACAATGACGATTTTGTGTCCGCCGTTAATCGCGCGCAGCGCAAGGGCTAAACAGGCAACCAACTCCTGACCATGGCTGATGAAGTCGGGGCGTGATGCAAAGGGTTGATGAAGTCGGGGTTGTAGAAGGTAACTCACAACGAGCGTGAACTCCTGAAACCTCGGCTTGTTTGTGGCATCATCTCCTTAGGGCACACGCTCCTGGGGAGTGTTCTAGTGTTGTCCCCTATAGTTCAAAAGGGCTCGGCTACCTTCGGCTTGAACTGGGCACAGACACCAACCACAGCGAGACAGTGGTTGGTGAGCAGCTTGGCCGGTGCTGAAAGTTCTTGTCCGGGGGTAGTATAGGAGGCCATGGCTTTTCAAGCTAAGCCACGCCCATAGATTAAACATATCTATCTATCTATCTATCTAATCTGCAAGATGTGCTTGCTAATAAAGTATTTTATGACAACGATGACGAAGTTGTGCGCATGGTATTTCTTTATCCGTCGATCTATCTCTCTCTCTCTCTCTCTCTCTCTCTCTCTATATATATATATATATATATATATATATATATATATGTGTGTGTGTGTGTGTGTGTGTGAGTATATATATATATATATATATATATATATATATATGTGTGTGTGTGTGTGTGTTTGTATCTATCTATCTATCTATCTATCTGTCTGTCTATCTATCTATCTATATATGTATCTATCTATCTATCTGTCCATCTATGGCAACGATGACGAAGTCATGCACAAGGTTTCTATCTATCTATCTATCTATCTATCTATCTATCTATCTATCTATCTATCTATCTATCTATCTATCTATCTATCTATCTATCTATCCATCTATCCATCTATCCATCCATCCATCAATCCGTCCATTCATCTATCTATCTATCTATCTATCTATCTATCTATCTATCTATCTATCTATCTATCTATCTATCTATCTATCTATCTATCTATCTATCTATCTATCTATCTATCTAATCTATCTATATCGCTCCTCTCCGTCCTCGGTGGAGATTGCGATGTTTATATCGTGCCCTCACACATCCATCTATATCTCTATCTATTTCTCCCCCCCCCCCCCCTCTCTCTCTCGCTCTGTTTCCTGTGTCATCAGGTCTGGAGTGGCGACTGCGACGTGGGCATGGTGCCCTCGCACACGCTGCAGTCTCTGGTCCAGCAGGGACACTACGACGAGGGCCACTTCTCAGTCATCGGCCAGCAATTGCACCCAGGATTCTCACTGGATGCCTCGACCCCCTTGTACAAAGAGTGGTAAATGATGTTTGAGTGTATGCATGTTATGTACGTGCTGTATTGTATTGTATTGTATTGTATTGTATTTTTTTTTAAAAATTTATTTATTTATTTATTTATTTATTTATTTATTTATTTATTTATTTATTTATTTATTTATTATTCATTTATTTTATCTATCTGTTTATTTATTTATTTATTTATTCATTTATTCATTTATTTATTTACAAATTATTTACTGACTAAATATTATATATGTATGTATGTATATATATATGTATATATATATATATATGCGATTGTTTAGGCCGTTTGGCGTGCTGCCGCACGTGTCACAGGAGATCTGGTCTGCGTTGCAAGCCATCCTACTGGAACTGCAGGTATGTACGTATGCAGGCATGTACGTATGTATGCATGTATGTATTTATGTATGTATGTATGAATGTGTGTATGAATGTAATATTGTATGAATGTATGTATATATGTGTATGCATGTATGTATGTATCTAGGAGACTTCCGAGGCCGCGCTAGTTGGCCAGCATGCAGGTAATTACTATGAGATATCGACTAATGTCAGAAAAAAGGAGCTTCTGATTTCGTCAACCAAGGAAGTCTGTAAAGTATTGACCCGATGCCCAGCTAAGCCGTGATGTTTGCACGGAAGGGACTGATACAGGCGATACCAAAGCTCCCTAGTACCAGGCGGGGCCAGGGCTCGTTCCATAAAGCGCCCCTTGCAGAACGAGCTCCCACCTCCATTACAGAGGGCCCAGTAAGCAGATGGAGTTTCGAGACTGTCGACAGTCTAGTATAAACCGACAGAGCACTGTGGGTTTTATTCCGGGCTCAACAAGCGAGAAAGGGCACCCTGAGGGAACAGGATTGTGCTTCCCGTCGCTATTTCGGCATGTGACTCATAGGCGAGATAGATAGATAGATAGATAGATAGATAGATAGATAGATAGATAGATGGATGGATGGATGGATAGATGGATATGGATATGGATATGGATATGGATATGGATATGGATGTGGATATGGATGTGAATGTGGATGTGGATGGATGGATGGATGGATGGATAGATGGATGGATGGATAGATGGATAGATAGATAGATAGATAGATAGATAGACAGATAGACAGATAGACAGATAGATAGATAGATAGATAGATAGATAGATAGATAGATAGATAGATAGATGAGATATCGACTAATGTCAGAAAAAAGGAGCTTCTGATTTCGTCAACCAAGGAAGTCTGTGGGTAAAGTATTAACCCGATGCCCAGCTAAGCCGTGATGTTTGCACGGAAGGGACTGATACAGGCGATACCAAATCTCCCTAGTACCAGGCGGGGCCAGGGCTCGTTCCATAAGCGCCCCTTGCAGAACGAGCTCCCACCTCCATTACAGAGGATAAGCAGATGAAGTTTCGAGACTGTTCGACAGTCTAGTATAAACCGACAGAGCACTGTGGGTTTTATTCCGGGCTCAACAAGCGAGAAAGGGCACCCTGAGGGAACAGGATTGTGCTTCCCGTCGCTATTTCGGCATGTGACTTATAGGCGTATGGCTAGGCACACATAAGGCACCCCACCACGGGCCCAGCACACCCACACCATCCCCTAATTCAGATAGATAGATAGATAGATAGATAGATAGATATAGATAGATAGATAGATAGATAGATAGATAGATAGAAAGGTATTAAGACAAGAAACCTGCATAGTGTGTAATAGTAATAATAGTAATAGTAGTAGTAGTAGTAGTAGTAGTAGTAGTAGTAGTAGTAGTGGTGGTGGTGGTGGTGGTGGTGGTGGTAATAATAATCACAATAATAACATAATAATAATAATAATAATAGTGCTTCTCTGTCAATGGCTGATGCAAATCTGCACATGCGCCTCCATCGTCTCACCCGTGAGGGGAGTACGAAGAATTGACGATAAGCTCTAATGACACCCCCGCAAGGGCAGTTCCAACACTTCCAGACGGACCGGTATGTTCAATGAAAATACTGGTGGCACCGACTGGAATCGAACTGGCGACAGGGCCCAGATGGTAGAACTTGACCACTGGGCTATCACGGTGTCCACAATAATAATAATAATAATAATAATAATAATAATAATAATAATAATAATAATAATAATAATAGTGCTTCTCTGTCAATGGCTGATGCAAATCTGCACATGCGCCTCCATCGTCTCACCCATGAGGGGAGTACGAAGAATTGACGATAGGCTCTAATGACGCCCCCGCACGGGCAGTTTCAACACTTCCAGACGGACCGGTATGTTCAATGAAAATACTGGTGGCACCGACGGGAATCGAACTGGCGACAGGGCCCAGATGGTAGAACTTGACCACTGGGCTATCACGGTGTCCATAAATAATAATAATAATAATGATAATAATAATAATAATAATGAGGATGATGATGATGATGATAATAATAATAATAATAATAATAATAATAATAATAATGATAATAATACTATATCTGAGGCGTACTGATGCAGCTAATGGCATATCCTCAACGGACATAAGCCTCCAATACCCTTGTTCGAGGTCCTCCACCCCCCCGTGTCAGTCTCTCGCCTGATGATCGGGGCCACCGATGGAGCTCCTGAGGGCAAGACTGCACTAAGCCGAGGTTATTCCGCAGTCCCAGCAACCTCTTGCAAGACGTCACCGAATGTGCATAATAATAATAATAATAATAATAATAATAATAATAATAATAATAGTAATAGTGCTTCTCTGTCAATGGCTGATGCATTTCTGCACATGCGCCTCCATCGTCTCACCCGTGAGGGGAGTACGAAGAATTGACGATAAGCTCTAATGACACCCCCGCAAGGGCAGTTCCAACACTTCCAGACGGGCCGGTATGTTCAATGAAAATACTGGTCCAGACGGATCGGTATGTTCAATGAAAATACTGGTGGCACCGACGGGAATCGAACTGGCGACAGGGCCCAGATGGTAGAACTTGACCACTGGGCTATCACGGTGTCCCAATAATAATAATAATAATAATAATAATAATAATAATAATAATAATAATAATAATAATAATAATAATATTAATATTGATAATAATAATAATAATAGGCTTCCTCAGACTATAGCATCAGATCCAGATCCTGGACATGTGCCTCCATTGGGTCACCGGGGTCAGCCGATCCCAACGCATTGTCAGAACACCAAACAGACATAGCAGCAACAGCAACAGCAGGGGCAGATGGGGGCTGTGAAGTGCATGAAGAGCTAGATGCGAGGGTGTTAGCTGAAGAGAAGAACTCCGAGACACTACGCTGCGCTCCCGAACCCCTCTCTCTAGCCAGGACGTCCACACTGCGCGGACGGCCGCGCCGCAACATCAACGTCACTTGGGGGAGAGGGTGGGACAGAAGCTGATGGAACCTCAGTGAGGTCAATCACCTCCTCGCCCCCATCCTCCACCCCAAGCTCCTCCCTTTTACCCTCCCTAGCAGACCAACACTCAGACACATATGATCCAAACAACACATCCAACTTTGGAGGGGGGCGCAACGCTGTAACCCCTAACAACGCAGCAAGCCTAAAGTTACTGCGGAAGCGCGACTTCCCCTGAAAAAACTTACAAAACAATCGTGATTGATCCACAGGCGGCATATCATCCCAACCCTGCCGCACAGAGCCCTCCCGCTCCCGCCCAAGCAACACATCCTCCACCACAACCTCACCGCCTACGACCTCACCACCCTCCTCACTCCCTCCATCCCCCTCAGCAGCCCCCACAGCCATGCCACCGAGCCTCTGCATACTCAGCAACAGCTGCTTACGTCTCCTCTCATGCATGGGGCAATCCCATAAGAAGTGCGCAAGGGACTCATTGACATCATCATGACAACAGAAGCAGCGAGGGGACATGCCACTGACCAACTTGCTGCGGTACAACCGAAGGCGGTTGTTGCAGCTGAGCAACCTTCTCCGAAGCAGATTATAATGCGCATCATCAAGGGCTACCCATCTTGGGAACTCCTTAGTTCCAAAGACTTGTCTTAGGATGACTCGCAGGCCATCAGTAAGATCGCTGCCTGCCTCTCGCTTGTCCCACATCAGTTGCTGCACCATCTTGACGTCCTGCTGAAGGGCCCACTTGTCCACAGTCGAACTCCAACCCTCGAGGTCCTTCTCTGAGCTATTTAGGAGCTCCTGAAGCCCTTGTTGTAGATCCATTGAGTCCCTGATAGCGCCTTCGGCCTCCGCAGTCCAGTCGGATTTGACTTGAGATGCGATGACAGGAAATCGCTTCTCCGGTAGAACACGCAGCCGTCCATAGAACTTCAGTTGCGCCGCCCGCCGCAAACGCTCCGCACTCAAAGAGCGCGCCAGAAAGAGTGTAATCCACTTGCTTGTCTTAGGGCTGATGCCGAGAATCATCCTCATGGGGCGCAGCATTGCTGCCTCCAGCTTGGTGAGCTGCGATACGGGGGCACGCCAGACATCGAAGGCGTACTTCAGCTTGGCCCCCACAAGTTGATTCCAGCACATGAGACGATACCTAGCTTGTATCTCACCTGCACACCACAAAGAGTACCAACCTGCGGTGGCGACTTCAGTGACACGCGTAGCCCGCAGGGCCTGCTCCTTCCACTTCAGGTCGTCGGTGATAACCACTCCCAGGTACTTGTACTGACTGGTGACACAAAGCTTCTGGCCGCGAAACCACACCACGGGCTCACCTCGCTCCCTGATACTTGGTCGTTTCGCCTTGCTCGACGTGTAAATGTGCATGATTTCCGTCTTGCCGGGCTTCAAGTTGACTTCCAGCCTCCGCGAACTTGGCCACAACATTGACCATCTTCTGGAGCTCGGTGCGACTGTGAGCGATGAGGGCCACGTCGTCCGCGTATAGAAGTGCCTTGATGTCGTTCAGCCGCTTCACATCCGTGATCTTGAGGGCACTCGCCAGCCGATCACACAGCTCATCCATAAAGACGTTGAAGAGTGTGGGAGAGAGAGGGGACCCCTGTTGGACGCCTACACCCTCCAGTACTTCGGGGGTGAGTGCTCCATCAACTAGCACTTGCGACGAAGTCTGCTCGTAGCACCTGCGTAGCGTGCGCCAGAACTTGCCCCTTACACCCAGCTTCCAGAGCCTCTCAAATAGACCATCTCTCCAAACAGACGGGAAAGCCTTGCGTAGATCGACGAACAGGACATACGACTCCCGCTTCTGCTGCTGACGCCCCTTCAACCTCTGCCAAAGGGTAAAGACCTGATCCGTAGTGCGACGCCCCGGGCGGAAGCCTCCCTGCTCTGGACGTAGCTTATCCGGGCCATCCACGAAGAGCGTTAGACGAGTAGCTAATAAGGACAGATACAGCTTACCAAGGCAACTAATAATCGAGATATCCCTCCAGTTGTCAGGATCCGTAGGATCCCCACCCTTGGGGATATTGACGATGATTCCCTTGCCCCAAGCTTTTGGAGTCCTCTCGGCTTCTCGAATCCAGTTGAAGTACTGCGTTAAGTAGCCATTGATGTAGGCGCCGCCATACTTGAGCATCTCGTTCTTCACTTTGTCCTCGCCACAAGCTTTGTGGTTATTCAGGGCACGTTGCCTTGCAAGGACCTCCTCTTGCGTGAACGGCTTGTCCAGCTCTTCGCAAGTGTCTTCATCTACTTCGTGCTCCTTCATAGCCCGGGCCACCTCTCTGAAGCGATCGTTCCAGTGGAACTGCCGCTTAGCTTCGGCTTCCTCCCACTCCAGCGAGCCTGCTTCTGCACAGCACTCCACCACAACAGCCGCACTTGCCGGATTTTCCCGTGGCTTCACCGAATTTTTCCGAAATTCCTCCCACCGAGCGACCTTTTCCGGCAGCGTACATGCCAGTGAGCCATCCTCCCTTTGCACCGGCGCGGAGACCTTCGTTCTGCGTGCCCCGCCAAGCCGCTTCGCGAGTAGCCAAAAGCGCTTTGAGGATTGTTCGCGTTGACATTTGACCGCTTCTTCCTGCACTTGCTTGAAGGAGGCGGACTTCTTGGCCCGAGTTGCCTTCCGAATTTGCTTGCGGAGCCGTAGCCAATTCAGACGGGCTTCCGCATTCGATTCATCCCTCCTGTATGCTGCGTAGGCCTCCCGGCGCTGCTGAATGAGCTCCTTTAGCTCCCCGTCGAACCAATTGTTGGTGAAACGGGGTCGTATACATCTGGAGCCAAGGACCCGGTGCGCCGCCATTCGGAAGGACTGCGCCACTCGCTCGGTGACGTCATCTACCACCCGTTGGCTGTCGGCACCACCCGATAGGTCAAGCTCAGGCAGCTGATGCACTCCAAGCTTCTGTAGGCAATGCTGGAATACGTCATCGAACTTGTCGCGTAGATAATCCAGCGCTTGCTTCGCAGCGTGATCATTACCCGAGACACCAGCACCAATAAGCTTATCAACACGAAAGGACCTGTAAGGTTTCGCAGCCCGCTTTGGCCGGCGCTGGCCGCTCCACGTCAGTTCGGCCCATACTGCCTTGTGGTCTGTATCAAGATCATCTTCGCATACTCCGAACTTTGCTCCAGATGCCAAGCCAGGCGACGCGCAGATGTAATCGAGGAGGTGCTTGCCTGTGCCCATGCCGCGCTGCTCACGCCGGGACCACCAGTAGGACCCTTCCACTGGGCACGAGAAGCCGCTCAGATTTCGCAGGCCCGTAGCGACGAGGACAGCCGTGAGTCTCTTGCCGTTCTCCGAACGTACCGGTGCTCCCTTATCATCGACCTCCCCGTGTTGACCGACGATGCCCTCCTCTTTTCGGCTGCATGCCGGCCCGAGCTTCGCGTTGGCATCCGCCACCGTGACCACAAGACCTTTGGCTCCAAAAAAAGCTATAGCTGCCTGCCAGGCCGCATACGCCTCTGACGACTCTTCTTCCTGCGTTTCCTGGGGAAAGTAGCCGTTGCCCACATAGATATCCTGAGCGCCGGTAACACCCGAGGCGATACGCAGCCACACTTGCTGCCGGTGGTCGACGGGGGCTGACACCAGGTTGCAATACGGACCAAGGAAGTTAGCCACCGCGAATAGAACCCCACCCTTGCAGCGATTTTTCTCGCTGACCTCCGCAGGTTTTCCAAAAATCCGGAATCCATCCAGGCTGCATTTGGAAAGTTGCTTCTTGCCCATGCGGTGCTCCTGAGCCCCGATGACTAGCCAGCCCTCGTGCTTGTAGAATGATGCCCATTCCGCCGTGCCTACGTTGTCGTATCCCGTTTTACCCTGCCAGTTGTGACTCGCGACGAGTAGCTTGAAGCCGGTATCGAACTGCTTGGAGCGGTGCTTCTTGGCTCGTTTCCGGACCCGACGGCCGCGCTTGGCTTCCGCCCTCGCGCTGCCCCCCTCTGCAGGTGCTTGCGCAGGTTGGTCCCCCACTGCACTGGCCGCCGAATGCAGGGGCACCACATGCATGTCAGCACACTCAGACACACACTTAGGTGCATCGGCAGCCAATTCCGAAGACACCACCTGCACATCATCGACACATTCTTCATGCAGAGGCAAGACGCGATATCCCGTCGCAGCTTCCTCCTTCCGGACCGCCGCTTCCCCACGCAGATGGATGCGAATAAGCCTTCGGACACGTTCCCTGTCCCTGAACCTGCGCCCAAGGGCCACATTGACCCCTCTGCCGAAGAATTTGAGATGTTTCAGTTGCTGCAACGCCGTCTGCCTGCTGTCATCGTCCTCGTAGACCAGCTCCAGGTGACGAAACATTCGCTGGCCTTGCCACTCCATTACCGGGACCACCAGACCAAGACCGCTCATTTTGGAGGCGATCTCCTGTAGATTGGCGCGTTCTGAGAGCCCCCAGACAATCAGATTACGCCCGTCCTTGTCGTACCGATCTACCCGCCGGTACCGTCGAGGCGGCGGTGCCATCTGCCATATAGCGCCGCTCGCCTTATGTTGAAGCGCCGACCCGTGTGCCAGGTTTGGGGAGGAAGGATGAGGCGCAGCTAAGATAGCCTCTCCACGTGGTTCAGGAATTCCGTCATATACGCGAGCCTTCATCCTCCCATCCTGGGACATCGGGCCAGAGCCCGTCGAAGAGGCATTCCCACGGGGATTGTCCAGGTCTTCGGCGATTCTACCTTGTCCCATAAGGGCCACAGTGGTAGCTCCGTGCTTCGCGTATTTGTAATCCATTGAGAGTAGTAGACGGCCAATGTCGCTGGCCATCACCGCCGCGCCTCTTTACGCCGAGGAAAGCGCCCGTCCATGCAAATAGCATCGGCGGTATCTGCAACACACACTACACGCATTTCCGCCGGTGTCACTGGACGCTGCCGCGTCGCTTCGTGCCCTTCGGCGCCCGCCAGCACCCCCCAGCGTCGCCAGAACCTGCCTCACGCACTACACACACTCTCCATCGCATCGCCAACGCCTCTACTCTCATGCCTTATGGACTTTCAGCTGCTCCTAACAATACACATCATGAGGTACGGGTGTCCCCGAGTGGAGCCAGATCGGACGGCGTGCCGCTGAAACTCCTTCCCCCACGTGGGTATAGAAGGCGCGAACCTAGCGGTACCTATAGGGTCTTACAGACAAGTATAGTAATCCCAGCCGAAGCTGCTCAGTTAGAAATGCAACGGTGGAGGGTGTGAATGCATGGGGCAAGGCACGGCAACGCAGCAAGGCACTGGCAGGCATTGGGACCGACTGAAGCCCCTCTCCAACGTGCGCTCATCATGTGTTCCAGTTAGGCAAGCCCGAAGAAGCGAAGATAGGGAGGAGACAAAACCCAGATAGGATGAAGATAGGATTAACATGAAGCCGAAATGGAGCCGAGTTGGAACAGGTCAACTCGGCCCCATCTCGGTTCAATGTGAATCCTATCTTCAACCCATCTCGGTACTGTTTCCTCAGAATGCTCACCTCAACAAGATCACCAAACCGGAACTGGAAGCCCCCAGGCATTTACTCGGCAGGAAATTCGGCGAAAATGGGCTAACCAGGAAACCAGACCCAAACCAACAGCCAAGAAAAACGAGCCAACCAACAATCCAACAGACAACCCCACAACCTGCCTGGCCGAACCCCTACCGAGTAAATGCCCAGTTGAGAGTTGCGCATATCCCGGTGACCGCCCTCCCCAAGCGGTCACCTTCGTGGGGAGAGGCCCAACCACCTCCTCTTCCCATGGAGTGCCATCTTGTGCACCCCTCCAGAATAATAATAATAATAATAATAATAATAATAATAATAATAATAATAATAATAGTGCTTCTCTGTCAATGGCTGATGCATTTCTGCACATGCGCCTCCATCGTCTCACCCGTGAGGGGAGTACGAAGAATTGACGATAAGCTCTAATGACACCCCCGCAAGGGCAGTTCCAACACTTCCAGACGGGCCGGTATGTTCAATGAAAATACTGGTCCAGACGGATCGGTATGTTCAATGAAAATACTGGTGGCACCGACGGGAATCGAACTGGCGACAGGGCCCAGATGGTAGAACTTGACCACTGGGCTATCACGGTGTCCATAATAATAATAATAATAATAATAATAATAATAATAATAATAATAATAATAATAATCCTCGTCATGATCTATTTACAGGTTTCGTGGCCGTGTCGGCTACAACCAGCTATTACCAGGCGGAAGCCAACGTGAGCTACCAGCTGAACCTGGTCCAGCCCAGCTCGGACCTGTGCCAGCAGGGCTCTATGCGCAACCTGTCCAAGCTAACACAGGTAGGTAAGTAAGTAAGTAAGTAACTAAGTAAGTAAGTAAAGAAAGTAAGTAAGTAAGTAGGTAAGGACCTGTGTCAGCAGGGCTCCATGCGCAACCTGTCCAAGCTAACGCAGGTAGGTAAGTAAGTAAGTAAGTAAGTAATAAGTAAGTTAGTAAGTTAGTAAGTAAGTAGGTAAGGACCTGTGTCAGCAGGGCTCCATGCGCAACCTGTCCAAGCTGACGTAGGTAAGTAAGTAAGTAAGTACGTAAGTAAGTACGTAAGTAAGTAGGTAAGTAAGTAGGTAAGTAAGTTTAGTATTATCCGGTCCTGCAAACTCTGCATCTGTGTGTGTGTGTGTTTCTTATGTAGCCCTGCGAGCTGTGTCCTCCAGGACGTTTCAACGCAGACGGGCTGCCCCTTTGCCGCGCCTGCGACCCGGATTTCTACAGCGACAAAGCAGGCTCGCTGGTATGCTCTGCTTGTCCCGCGGGGAAAGCCACCAAAGGTAACTACCTACCTACCTACCTACCTACTTACCTACCGCCTACCTGCCTGCCTGCCTGCCTACCTATCTCCCTACCTTCTACTTTATACTTAGGGTTCGGCGATAGCTCCTGTGTGGACGCATCTGACATTTTGTTCTACCAGCCTATTGAGGCGTGCCAAGACTTCCCTGGCAACAGGCTGACTGTGGGAGTGCTGTACGAAGAAGATAAAGACGAGGCGAGGGAGAGATGGCAGCCTACTTTCGAGGTATGTATGTGTGTGTGTGTATGTGTGTGTGTGTATGTATGTATGTATGTATGTATGTATGTATGTATGTAATACTACATGCATGTATGTAATATTGAATATATTATATATATATATGTATATATATATATTATATATATATACATATATACATATATACATATATATATAATATATGTATATATATACATATATATATATTATGTAATGTATGCAATTTATGCATATATATATTAGGGTATTTTGAACGGGCACTTCAACCGCTACCAGTGCTACTTCGATATGCAGCTCTTAGCGTGGCACGAGGTGCAGGGGGCGGTACAGAACCAGAGCGTGGATCTGCTCTTCTGCAACCCGGACCAGTTCGTGCAGTACCGCAATAGCCACAAGCTGCGCGCCGTGGTATGTGGACAGACAGACAGACATGCGTACATATTAACATACATAATTGACCAGTTCGT
>WBZZ01004292.1:0-40000 GCA_019918135.1 Paulinella micropora | reverse complement strand
CGAACATTCTGAGCACGTCCTTGAAAAGCCCCTGTTTTGAGCTTTCAAGCGGTGCCTTACGACTCGTGCTAAGTCCTGCTAGTGACCGAGAAAACTGAGCTCAAAGTTGGGTAATTTTGTCATTTGAAGTATACAAATATATATGTGTGTGTTCTGCTGGTAGGTAACACCGCTCCCAATCAGAGCACTGTCAAGGCCCCGGTTAAAGAGCTCGGCCCGGATCAGCGTCGTGCTGCCAACAGCAACTTGTCCAGCCTAGGCGCATACATGTCCAAGAAGAACGCAAGCCAAGTCTCAGCGATCTCGGGGATGAGCGATGGGAGCGACGTGGACGGCAACACATTTGATATCTGCCTCGTGCCTGATTCGGACGTGGCGGGAGACGAGGAGTTATACTACTCACCAGTAAAGTCCAGTGACATGTTCCGCGCGTCGAGCGCGGCAAGGCCATCATCGTGCAGAATGTCTATCCTGGACGCAGTGGAGGACCCAAGTACTGACTTGAGACAGCAGATGCATACGCCTCAACCACATACATACATACATACATACATACTTACATACTTACATACTTACATACTTACTTACTTACTTACTTACTTACATAGGTCGCGGCACGCGTAGTCTATCCACCGACAGCAATGGGCTAGGTCGAGGCTCGCCTCAAGATCGTAAAAGATCGATCGATAGTAATAGCTCCCCTCAAAGCGCTAATCGAGTAAGATCTCTTGATGGTAGTAGCTCACGATCTGTGGATGGTTCACCTATCAATCGTGTAAGAACGATGACCGACCGTCCACCTCAGAACCATATCAGAGTTCTCGAAGGGTCACCTCAAACTCGTATGAGAATTCTTGATACTAATAGTTCGCCTTCTGGGACTGGTATGCCATCTCTCGAGACAACTCAGGCGGCTCCCGAGACAAGTGACTCGCTAGAAGACCCTGATGTACATGTTGTGTGAAGTCATACCTAGCTAGCTATCTAGCTAGCTGGCTATCCTATCTACCATGTCTACCTATTTGCATACCTAGCTATCCTAGCTATCCTATCTACCATATTTGCATCTAGCCCCCTATCTCCTATCTGACAGGTAGTGAGCCTTGATAAGCGACAAAACATTCTTGCTGTACCCAATATTATTGTTCTTGGTATTAGTAAGACTCTTCAACTGTTATTAGTATTCTCGTCACTAAGAAAACCATACATGTATATCCATAATTTATATGGTCATAATATCATATGAATCACACTTAATCTAAGTATATCCCTGTATCTACATTTATGTTACTATCTAGAATATCTAGAGTGTCGAAGCGATGGCAGGCAAGGTTGAGCAGCACATATGCATACATGATTTATATGCACAATGACTAAGAAATTATGTGAATCAAGGCCATCATCATTATGAATATGAGACAACTGATCCACTACATGCATGTAAATTATTGCTCTTGGTATTCCAATATTAATATTAATTGCTTGAATCAGAAGCAGCATAGTAATATATTGTATTACACCTAAGAAATTATTAATTTAGGTCATTCCCCCCCCCCCCCGCCCCCACTGATCAACTTTTGAATAAGAGAATACTTGCCACTAGTAGGGATAAGTGGGAAGCGTATTGAAGAGTCATAATGTATTGATATATAGCAGTCATATTATAATTAGTATGCCAGTTATATTTAATATAAAAGGTGATTGAAACCAAATTTGACGGCGGCTCTAAGCTTTCAAACTTATTCAAGTAACAAAAGTCGTACTTCGTTTACGCAAACACTTTTATTAATATTGTGAGACTAACTTAATAACCTGCAGTATACTTGCTGTGTCCTACAGTAGATACTTTATTGAGAAAAGTGCGCCAAGGGACGGCCCAATTATATACTAGGCCGGACATACGTAATGGCTCTAACGACACACATTACATATGCCGGCCCATACTGACTATCCGGTTAATTATATTAATAGGTCTAACACTCCCCCTGGATCAAAGTAAATTAATAAATTAACTGTAGGTCCCAATACATCTATTCTGTGAAAATTATAAAAACACATATTTAAAACATAATAATATTACCCTCACTCTCTCCAAGAGGTTATGTCGATCACTGAGTCTGGTGGCTACCCGGCTTGCTAGGGCAAGTATGCATCAAATAGATTACATACAGTGCAGCTCCCCCTAGTCAAGCTAGGTCTGGTCGACGAGAAGAGGATTAGGTCCTACGCAACCCCTATCCTATATTGAGTAGCATTATGTATGTAACACAAGTACGGTATGGTCATAATACACATATAATATTGATATATATATATGATCGCGTAAGTAACAATAATATATAAAAATAAGACATATGATAATGTATCCATCTGTACTGCTCTATCAAAGGGTTTGATCAACTTGATCAACTTGAACTATATAGTACATATCTATCCGTTAGTATGGATTTATAAATTTGACAGCGCTTCCCGTAGAGGGATATAAAAAGAACATAATGTAACATAATATGTATATGAGCAAAGACACAATATCTGTAATTATCTGCCTGTCTGGTACATCCGGCTGGTCTGACGTACTTCCGTGTTGTTCCACATTCCAGTGTGGCACGTTCACAGACCAGCCGGACTCCATGTCGGCTTTTTATAAATTTTTATCTATATAAGTGTATAGAGATAGAAACTGAAGCGAAGCATATAGAAGTTGTAACGGAATGAGCGAAAGGGACGCGATCTTCGTGGTACTTCAGGCTGAGAAACCGGGCGAAGTCATCACGCTTTGACAACCTGAAATACTAATGTCTCAAGGGATTCAGTAGTATTTCAGGTTAGCAAACCGGGTGAAGTCGTCACGGTTTGATAACCTCAAATACTAATGTCTGGAATCATCGGAGCAATGAACTTCGGCACCGGTCATTCGCCACCGGGCCCGTCGGCGCTCGTCTATTCGCACACCTGTGCAACTTATGTGTAATATGCGAGAAAATTATTGTATTGCATACCCCGGGAATATAAAACGAAGTCCAAGATGATAAGCCTTACTAATATGGGAATTTGTCGAATTTTATCCTGAATTTAGCGCAATTTTCCCTACTAAGCACAACGGAGATTTTTCCAGCCAGGTAATTGAATTTGTCTACCGTAAAATGTATTTTGGTGAACACATCTGCGCTATTTTCCTCCGTAGGGACCCGGAATAGTTTGACCTTTCCTTCTCTCACGAGTTGCGCTAGAAGGTGGTATCGGACCTCTATGTACTTGGTCCTAGCTTCCCCTAGTCCTCTCTCCGACAATAATATCGTTCCTTCGTTATCCTCGAAGAGAGGAGTGGGACCTTCAAGATTTATTCCGATATCCCGTAAAGTTTGTTGTGATGCAAGAAGTTCTCTGACCACGACCGCCTATCTGCATGCGAATCTCCCATACGACATATATGTCAAACCGCCGGCCGAATTTCAGACTGCGGACTATGTCTGGCTTCTGAAGAAGGCCCTATACGGCCATCCGGAGGCAGGCCGTCTTTGGTACGACGTACTGTCCGGGGAGCTCATTACCGAACACAAATTCAAGCCTCTCACGTTAGACAGAGCCTCTTTCGTAAAGCATGGGAGTAGCCCCCAAACTACCCAATTGGTGTCCTCTCGTCACAAGAAAAGCACACCAAGATGATGAAGTTGTTCGAAAACAGAGGATTCCGGTGCAAGGACCTAGGCAAAGCCACCGAATTCAAAAACATTCAGATCATCCAGTCTGAAAAGGGTATTACTCTGCATCAACGTAAGTATGAGTTGTTGATTTTGGAGGAGTTGGGTTACATGAAGGAGATACCGACTAAAACACCATTCACTTCTGATAACCCCGCTCCCCTAAAGAAGGACCATCGCCTATTACGTTATGATCTTAGATGCTTGATAGGGATGCTTATCTTTTTGGCTGTTCACACCCGGCCACTCCTCATATGCCCTTTAAGCATAGCAGCTAAGTCCCAAGTCCCTAACCCGGGGATGTCTTATATGCTATGGTGCACAGAATATTCTTGTGGCTTCTGACCCCGCGAGCGTTATTTTTCAGAAGAGGAGATCGAAATTTACGGAAGTTGCTGTGGTTCCTTAGCATCGTAATACTGACTTTCCGAATGATTAACAATGTGCTCGCCCGTATCCTGTGTCGCTTCAAAGTCAAAGAATATGTATTTCTCTGAAAAAGGTAATATGTCTTTCTTCACGATTTCGCATTGGTGTTCAAGTGGTTTCAGTTCCTTACAATTACGGCATTTCGCATAACCGCATTTGTGTTTGTCTTTCTTCCTGTAATTAAGTCCGCATGAAAGACATTTCGCTTTGATATCACAGTTCGTCTTCTTGTGGTTGTTGAAGCAGGCCGTATTTGGAAACTTTCTATTACACGAATAGCAATCAGTCCAATTGCTTTTATCGTTAATACCCTTGCAGTCTTTGGTTTCGCAGATATTACAAGTTGATTCGCAAGAATGTCTCTTTTGAAATCCTCTTAAGCATAACTCACAGAAGTTTTCTTTACATACCATAGACTTCATATTGGTTATCGCATCGTAGTGGTTCTCTGTCTCAAGTATGTAAAGGTTAGTAAGTCGTTTGCCATCCTCATCAAGTAAATCTGTCTTATAAACAATCTTGTCAGGGAATTCAACAATAACAAGATTGTATTTAATGTGGTTAGCAAATGTATTAATTTCAGGAATACCGCACACATCCTGAATAACTTTCGCTTCTTCGTGTAGTTTCAAAGCCATCTCCTCCTGTATCTTTCGTCCCATCATTATTGTCTTGTATTTTTTGTGTTTTTCAATTTTTGCTTTTACTACAACAATTGCTCTGGCTAAGCATATGTTGTCTGTATTATTAATTTGAATTAACCCTCTCTTTTTATATACATCCAACTTATTAATTATTTGAAGCCTCGTTCCTCCCGTCTGCATTTCAACAGATTTCAAAACGAATCTAAACCTATCCATATTAGTTCCCTTTTCGTCTGTATAAAGGCTTTCGTTGCTTTGAAATATTGCTGACAGTCTTTCTAAAACATCGCTGACAGAAATCTCGTTAATCTTTTTCAAACCCGTAGATACAGCACCGTAGTAATCTACAAACTTGATACTTAGACTTACCATATTACCTTGTCTCTGTCTTTTTATAAAGTCGTTCAGTATTATCTCAATAAACTTTACTACATCTTCCATACTGAATGAAGTAAAGTTGCCTCTAGTCCTAACCCAATACTGACTTTCATTAATACCCAGCACGTGCTTCTTTCTATCAACATGTTTGATTTCGTAGTTCGCATACCGCATCAGGTCTTTCACCCTTTCTTTTCTTTCTCTCACTTTCGCTTCAAACACTTTCGCTTCAAACTGAGGCGGTAATGGTGGTGCTACTGGAATAGCATGATGCTCAAAGTAAACAGCACCTCTTACTCGGTTCAAGTAACTTTGGGCCGTTGTTGTATCCACCTTATTCTTTCTCGTCTTTGGTATTATATACAGCACATCTTGACCCCTGACCCTTTTGATTTCATAATTAATTTTTTGTTCCCTAAATTTGTCCAACCTATACTGAATACCGTTGTAAGTGTGTGTCTCCATCTTATATATTGGATAACAAATTTTTTTTGGAAATTAAATAATTATATCAATCATCTGCCCCCGCCGTGGTCCGCCGTGTGCTCCCCGTGTCTATATATACGGGGGGCACTATGTTTAGATGGAAATTAGGGCGGGGCGGACGGTGCTGGCGGTGTAGGGGTAAACCCCTACAACCCCGCTTGGGGGTGCGGGGGCTTGCCCCCGCTGTGCCTGTTTGATTTCATATGTCTTGCTTTGCTACTCCTATTGATTTCAACTCCACACTCACACTTGAAAGGAGTCTTCTTCCAATTCCTTTTCTTTTCTTTTTTGATTTCTTTTGTTTCCCTATCATAATTAACTTTCCATTCATCATACTTTGGTTTTACTTTTTCCTCGTGGTATTTCTTTGCTTCTTCCATTGCTTGTTCTTTGGTTCTTCGTTTTCCAATAGTAAAACTCTTAAACATCGTTTTACCTCCTTCTCTCCATTGAACTTTTACCATCTGCCTCTTTTCATTATTCTTTATCATAATACATCCTTTTGAAATCGTAAATCTACGACTTGTCGCAGTTTTTTGTGTGTCTTCGTTTGTCATACTGTATCTAGTGTATGTGTCTTTATATTTTAACTGTATTATTTTAAATATTAATATTGCGAAGCGCAATTTTGTCCCCGCGGGGCCGGCCGGTGTGTGTCCCTGTGTGGCGGGTGGTATGTCGTGAAAAAGTGTGCCGAAGTGCGACAAAAAAACTAAAACGAACGACAGAGAAAAAAAGCAAAAAGATGCGTCGCACAAAATTAACGATCGAACAACGGAGAAAAAAAGCAAAAAGATGCGTCGCACAAAACGAACGATCTGTCGCATTGAAGTATTGGCTGATGAATTCTATTTTACTTTTGTTTTTGGTTCCGGGCTCATTTCCTTTTTTTCCTGTTGCCTTTTTGTCCCGGCGGGCCGGTGTGTGTCTTTGTGGTGGGGTGGGGTACGTCGTGAACCCCTGTGCCCAAGTGCGACCCTATACTACTCCCCCCCCCCCCCCCCCCCCCTCTCTCTCTCTCTGTCGCTAACTCACACACACTGACACACATAAAGTACTGATTTTTCACTTCACTCTCTCTCTCTCTCTCTCACTCTCTATCTATCTTGTTTGATTTACACAACACACACAACACGCACACACGCACACACACACACACAACACACACGCATAGCTTGCAGAGACAACACAACACACACAGACACAGACACAACACACGCACACACACACAGACAAACACACGCACACACACACACACCCACAACACACGCATAACACACCACACTAAAGTGAATGGTAACGCCCCCCCCCCCCCCCTCTCTCTCTCTTTCTCTGGCTCTCTCTCTCTCACACACACACACATACATGCATATATACATGTATACATACATACACTATCTTGTTTGATTTACACAACACACACAACACGCACACACGCACACACACACACACACACAACACACACGCACAGCTTGCAGAGACAAACACACAACACACACAGACACAGACACAACACACGCACACACACACAGACACAGACACAACACACGCACACACACACACACACACACAACACCCACAACACACGCATAACACATCACACTAAAGTGAATGGTGGGGGGGGGGGGCGTTAGCCCCCCCCCCCCCCTCTCTCTTTCTCTGGCTCTCTCTCTCTCACACACATACATATATACATGTATACATACATACACACTTACACACTTACATACATACGTACATACATACATATATATTTATATAACATACATACATACATACATGCCCAGATGGTAGAACTTGACCACTGGGCTATCACGGTGCCACTAATAATAATAATAATAATAATAATAATAGTGCTTCTCTGTCAATGGCTGATGCATTTCTGCACATGCGCCTCCATCGTCTCACCCGTGAGGGGAGTACGAAGAATTGACGATAAGCTCTAATGACACCCCCGCAAGGGCAGTTCCAACACTTCCAGACGGGCCGGTATGTTCAATGAAAATACTGGTCCAGACGGATCGGTATGTTCAATGAAAATACTGGTGACACCGACTGGAATCGAACTGGCGACAGGGCCCATATGGTAGAACTTGACCACTGGGCTATCACGGTGTCCAAAATAATAATAATAATAATAATAATAATTATAATAATAATAATAATAATAGTAGTAGTAGTAGTAATAATAATAATAATAATAATAATAATAATAATAATAATAATAATAATAATAATAATAATAATAGTGCTTCTCTGTCAATGGCTGATGCAAATCTGCACATGCGCCTCCATCGTCTCACCCGTGAGGGGAGTACGAAGAATTGACGATAGGCTCTAATGACACCCCCGCAAGGGCAGTTCCAACACTTCCAGACGGGCCGGTATGTTCAATGAAAATACTGGTGGCACCGACGGGAATCGAACTGGCGACAGGGCCCAGATGGTAGAACTTGACCACTGGGCTATCACGGTGTCCAAATAATAATAATAATAATAATAATAATAATAATAATAATAATAATAATAATAATAATAATAATAATAATAATAATAATAATAGTGCTTCTCTGTCAATGGCTGATGCAAATCTGCACATGCGCCTCCATCGTCTCACCCGTGAGGGGAGTACGAAGAATTGACGATAGGCTCTAATGACGCCCCCGCAAGGGCAGTTCCAACACTTCCAGAAGGACCGGTATGTTCAATGAAAATACTGGTGGCACCGACGGGAATCGAACTGGCGACAGGGCCCAGATGGTAGAACTTGACCACTGGGCTATCACGGTGTCCATAATAATAATAATAATAATAATAATAATAATAATAATAATAATAATAATAATAATACTATTTTCTATATCTGAGGCGTACTGATGCAGCTACTGGCATATCCTCAACGGACATAAGCCTCCAATACCCTTGTTCGAGGTCCTCCACCCCCCCGTGTCAGTCTCTCGCCTGATGATCGGGGCCACCGATGGAGCTCCTGAGGGCAAGACTGCACTAAGCCGAGGTTGTTCCGCAGTCCCAGCAACCTCTTGCAAGACGTCACCGAATGTGCAAGTGCATACACCAAGCGCGGTTGCTAGAGCTGCCTCGAAACCCCACCCATAACAATCTGGTGTCTGCTGGGTCCTGGGCTATCAACCAGCATATGCGGAGTTTAAGATCTTTTACGCGCGCAACGACCCTCCTCCCCAGCATCTACCACCAAAGGGTTATGAGTTGGCGTCACAGTTTAACGCCTTGAGGCCATTGGGCTGAATAATAATAATAATAATAATAATAATAATAATAATAATAATAATAATAATAATAATAATAATAATAATAATAATAATAATAATAATAATAGACTTAATATCAGTCAATTGGCCTTTGATCCTGTCGGACATGTGCCTCCATTGGTAGCACGGGACCGTTCGGTGACGCGGCTCCGCTCCAAAGACTCGACTGGCAGTGCAATGTGCAAATGAGCGTGCTGTGCATGTGCAAGTGGGTGCAAGGAGTGAGAGGAGTTATCTGCCGAGAAGAAGTCCGCGACGCTGCGCTGACCTCCACCTACAACAGATCTAGCCAGACATTCTACCTGACTAGGCCTTCCCCTCCTTCTACCCACCTCCTGAACGACCGTGAGGTCGATCACCTCCTCCTCCTCCTCCGCCCCCTCTGCCTCCCTGGTCTGCGCCTCCAACTCCTCCCACTCCTTCCAGATGGTGGCAACAAACCTTCCTAACTCCTCCTCCACCTCTTCTGGGACAGGGATAAACAAAACGCCGAGCATCGCCGCCATCTTTTCATCCTCCCCCTTCAGCCATTCCTCTTTGAAGAGCCTCATCTCCTCCTCTGCCTCCCGCAGTTCCCTGTGATAAAGCCCTCCTCGATTCAGCATGAGGGGCTGCCGGGCTTGCGCCTCATCGATAAACTTAAACAGTGCCTCACGAGAGCTCGCAAACGTTGGGCAATGCAGCAGGAAGTGACGTAACGACTCGTTAACCTCAGTGCCACACAAGGCGAAACAGCTTGAGCAGTCCGGCGAGCATGAGCCAAATTTGGATTGGTAGAGGCGAAGGCGATTGTTGCAGCTCAACAATCGCCTTCTGATAAGGTTGTGACTTCCCCCCTCCAGCGCCCGCCAACGTGGGAAAGCAGAGCGGGAAGACATCTGGCTAAGCAGCACCCTAAGCCCATCAGAGGGCTTAGCCTGCCGCTCCCAGCCAGCTACTTCCTGCCGGACAGACCATTGCTTTACCACCTCGTTCCAGTTCGCCAGAGCGGCCCGCCAGTCCTTATCATCTACCGTGCCATCTTCGTTCACGACCCGCTTGAGCGCATCCAAGCCCTCCCGCAGCCTGTGATCTGCTAAGATCAAATTTTCCGTATCTTCCTTCCATTTGCACCGACCCGTGTTGTAAAGCCTGCGTGTTAGCGCTGTGCTATCTATCTATCTATCTATCTGTCTATCTATCTATCTATCTATCTACCTACCTATCTACCTATCTATCTATTTATGTATCTATCTATCTATCTATCTATCTATCTATCTATCTATCTATCTATCTATCTACCTACCTACCTACCTACCTACCTACCTATCTATCTATCTATCTGTCTATCTATCTATCTATCTACCTTCGAAGACATACTGTCAAGAAAATTGTTGAACTTGAACTTCAAACACTCCCACTCAGGCTTCAAAATTGGCGACGCCATCTTAAAGTTGTTCAGGAAGAGGAATGCGCAATCGGTGGATACCTATCCTCGCCCCTTGCCCCACTGCAATGTATGTGCGATGAAATCATCATGATGCGATGGTACATCCCTCCCCCAATCTCATCCCACGTCTATGGAATCCGACAAGTCGATGACCTTCTATTTATCCTAGCTGACTGGTCTGACCCGAGCGTGCAGTTTCTATCGTCCGCGCAGCTGTCACACTGGACTAAGGCAGATGACCAAACATTTATTGGCAATAGTGAGGCAGTGGAAGGGACACATTGGCAATAGTGAGGCAGTTGGGATCAGACAGTGGCAATAGTGAGGCAGTTGAATCATGAGGGAGCTTTTTCTATTGTCCGAGCGGCTGTTAAAAGAGAGTGGCGCATAAGAGCATGTAGCTGCTCATAGTAATGCAGTTAAAGGGACATATTGACATTAGCGAGGCAGTTGAGAGGACACATTGGAATTAGTGAGGCAGTTGGAATCACAAAGTGCAATAGTGAGGCAGTTGAAGGGACATTTAAAAGCTATCTGTCGTCACGAGGGAGCTTTTTCTATTGTCCAAGCGGCTGTCAACAGACAGTGGCGCATAAGAGCATGTAGCTGCTCACAACAGGAGGTGCTTAACGTCACCATCCGCAAAGAGAGAGAGAGAGAGAGAGAGAGAGATGGATTAAGTGAGGACGGTGTGTTAGTGTGTGTGCGTGTGTGTGTGTGGGGGGGGGGGGGAGCTAAATCATCATCAACAAGTACCAAGACGCAAAAAGAGAGAGATAGAGATGGAGAGAGAGAGAGAGAGAAAGAGAGAGAGAGAGAGAGGGGGGGGGGGGGAGAGAGATAGAGAGAGGGAAAGAGAGAAAGGGAGAGAGAGAGAGAGAGAGAGAGAGAGGAAGGAAGAAGGGATAACCGCAGTAAAGGCGTCGAAATCCAACTGGCCTGTGACAACATACATACATACACATACATAAATACATACATACATACAGACACATACATAAATACATACATGCCAACCTGAACGCGCCTTGGGGATGGGGAATGGCCAACTGGGACAAGGATCGCTGGACCAACATCGAATATGCACATTGCCTTCACCAAGTAGTTGGTACTCAAAAATAAAAATATTGTGTCGTTGTTTACAAATTTATTTATTGTTTTTGCAGACATCGCTTGCCCGGAGATGGACCCCGAAACCAACAAGCCATGTACCCTTCAATTTTGTGTTGGTGTCCACGTTCCCCTGGAACAGATTTGGATCGTGCAAGACGCTGCCCACAGGGCCGGATACTACGACACTTTTATCATTAATGCTGTCAACTCCCGCTGGAGGCCTTCTTGAGCATCATACGTACAACAGGAAAGATTCAAAATTTTGAAAAGTTCGAGTAGACCCTACTCCGATATTTTTTTTGTGATGTTTGTTAGAGTATCGCCATCGTAGTTTGCGCCTACAACGAGAAATATGCAATGATGCTCGACTCGCCGAACGCGATCTACAACCCTCTGGCCCAAGTGGTGTTGGTGCGCCTGATGACGAACTTGACACGTTCCTTGAAGATACAATTCCCTCGGATCAACAGTTCTTTGGCAACGTCATAGTCTATCAGCACGATGGGCCAAAGTTTACTGTTCCTCAGTCAGACGGCCATGGTACCTTCAAGCAAGTGGTTGTTAATCTTTCTTCTGAATCAGTCAGGCTCAACCAAGGTAACATTAGTTATTTTGCTTCACATCAGATTGCTTTGTTTTCATCATGTCTATTTTTTAATTAAAGCATGCTTGTGTTAGCGTTGATTCATTTGCTTGGGGGTAAGGTCGACACGGACATGGTCTTGGATTTATGCTCCGGCAGTGGTTCTGGTGCCATCGCCGCTTTGAGTCAGGGTTATTCTGTTCTTTCTCTCGACCTTGATCTCAAACAAAAGACTGGGTTTTCTAAGCGCGTCTTCAATTTTATTTCCAAACACAGAAAGATCATCATGAATTCTGCCAAGAGCACAGCTGAAGGAAAAGCACCGCTTCCACTCAACGAAATCCCGTACCAATACGGGACAACAGATGAACTCGCGGAATCCTTCCATTATTTGGCCAAGGGTCGGGAAAAGTTGGAGGAAGATCAGGTTGACCCACACGTACTGTATTGTGCTAGTCTTATTTATCTGTTTGTTTTGTCTTGTACAGAAACGTCAGCAAACTGGGCCAACCGAAGCTGCAGCTAAAGCCTCGCCCACGGCAGATGCATCACTGCCCGCAGGAACCGAAGCAGACTGAGGAGCACTAGCCGAGGGTAAAGGAAACATAGCAGCCAACTTCTCAAACGCGGCCTCTCCCAAACCCAAAGTTTTTGCTATGTCCATCTTCTTGTCATCCCTGCATCAATCAAACCAAGAAATGTTTCAGCGAGAAAAAACCTTAAAAGACACGGTAGAACTTACAGAGCCGAGGTGTCCATGGAAATCTCGCTTTGAATAGTTCTGGTCTGTAGGTACAGACTCATCAAAGTTTGGAGCTTTTGTCGAAAGTGTGATGTAAGATCCTCGATGCGTTCTTCATCGCAGCAGCGTGAGAATGTTTCTGCTTCTTCAACAGTTCGGGTAAGTGAAGAGCAAGTCTCTGAAACTCCTCGTCCAGCAGCAGCTCTGGCGGCACTGTTGCGGGATCGACTGCAAGTGTCTCACCTACTTCACGTAGCGTGATGCCAGAACAGCCACAGCAGCAGCAGGATCAGCAATAGCAGCAGCAGCAACAGCAGCAGCAGCTGCCTCAGCAACTGTCGCTCAGCAAAGCGATCAAGCTCAAGCGACCAAAGGTAGCTGAATGATTTCTTTTCGCAAGTCTCACCGTCACATTTTGGGCCTGAGGCACAGGAGTTAGGAAAAAGAAAGCCCAAGCCCAACTTTCCATGGAAAAATTTATGATCCCAGGTGCTAGTTCTGCCGCTGATATGTCTTATGCCGGTCTGAGAAACGGCAAGTTGAGGTCTGCTCCCTCTTCTCCGCAGAGACCTGCACATTCTCCCGCAGGACCTCTCCCATCTTCATCTAATCTCAGCCAGGAAACCGATTACTTGTTGGATGATGCCAAAAACAATAAGTAGTATTGGATTGTCTATAGTTTTGGACAGTCTTGCCTTTTTCCTTTGATAAGGCTGCGAGTAATTTACTACATGGTAGGTCTCTGTTTTAATTAAAGTTATTTTGTTATTTGAAGAAAGTTGCTAGTTTCTTCATTGTTCCGGTTGTTCATGTTGAGACTTCAGCCGGGTTAGATTTGAATCACCCTTGTATTTACTGGAGGTAAGTTATCAGGAGTAGAGTCTACTCCGATATTTTTTTTTGTGAAGGCATGCTTGCATCATTGCTGCCATCAATAATCATAGCTTTTTGCTTGCTGTTCTTGTACATTTCTTTATCATAACTATCATTAGATATTTCTTACCCACGTTCGTAGTTCTCTTGCGTGTGTGTATTATTTATCAAGTCAAATCATATAGATATATATATATCAGGACTTTGAATCGTTTTCGTGACGTTGTCCTTATCAGGGTCCGGTTTCATTGTGTCCAAGCGAACATGCAATTTAGTTTTTTCTGTTCAATTCAGCCAACCTGCCTTGTACCCAATCTTCTACTTACCGCTTTAGGCTTAATGAATCGTTTCACTTACTTGATAATCAATCGCAGCATTTCTCCAACTACAAAGGGCTCTGGATGCCGTTGTTGTCTTTCCATCGCTTAAGTTCTTGTCTTCTTTGCAGGATCTCAATCATTGTTTGGCCTCAATTTTCACTTTGAACGCTTGGGCTACAATTCTTGGACCTCATTCCTAAATTATTTGTTTGCAAATAAAAACAATCAGTTTTATTTTACATTCAGGGTGACAGCAATCGGTTTATTTCAACCATCATCTCACAGCTTTTACGTTTTGTAAGTTTTTGCCAGTTTTGGTTTTATTGAGTCAAGGCATGTTGCAACACCTCGAGGACCTGCAACTGAATTTTCTGACGTTGTTTCGTATAGATGTAACAAGTCTTTTTTGCTTAGTTTTGATCATTCTGGTAGAATTGCATCCACAGAGGTTGAAAGGTCGGAGTAGAGTCTACTCCGACTTTTTTTTTCTGTTGCACTATACACCTGTATGCACTGTCACGCTCCAAATGCAGAGAAGTAGACACTTCTTGTAAGTATGGTATTGTGATGGTATTGGATGATTCATCAAGTCTCTGTTTTTCTCTTCTGATTGAATATTCATATATTGCTAACTATTTAAGTCTTGCACAGTCCCATGTTTATGAGTTAATTTTTTATGACCTAACAATGATGTGTATATATTAATCATCCGGTGCCTATCATTTTAATATCAAAACCCTCTCTGGAGGTTGCCACCCCACTTTCCCCCCCCCCCCCCCTTTAAAAAAGCAATGCCAATTCACAAAATAATTTATCCAACCTCTTTTGACGCCAGGTTACCCGTGAATATAGCTTCAACCGGCAGGATTGATAATACCCATCACCGGTCTATCATTCACCGAAATGGACAGTTTGTCATACTCAAACACCCCATAAGACTAGAGGAGAAAGACGTACTTGTCAGAGGTAGGCTCATGTCAACCCTTCTTTATAGGTGGGACGATGAATTTGACACCCCATTAGACATCAATGAGCGTTATGAACCCCCACAGAATAAGAATAGGGGTGTGGTGGGGTAAACGGGGAGGGAATTCGAAACCCCAGCATAGAAAGACAGGAGCTTAGACAGACAGAGGGCAAAACAGGGGAAGTAACGCTGTATGCGTCTTATCCCTGCAAGCCTGGTGCGATTAGAAAGGTAGGTATAGAATTGTTCCATTATGCATGTGGACACTATAGCATTAAGAAGATGAGAGCTCTGGCGAATGCATTAGGCATAAAGCTAGTAGGAGATGAGAAGAAAGTAGAGTTTTGTGAATCATGCATGATAGGTAAGGCGACGCAGTTGCCTAGGTTTAAAGTTAATAAGATAGAAAGAGCTAGTAAGCCAGGAGTAGTATTACACATAGACACCGGAACGTGGTCAGCACGGTCAATACACGGTAAGAGACACAAATTTTCGGTTACGGACGATTACTCGTTGTTTATTAAGGATTATTATCTTGCGCATAAGAACGAATTTATTGACTGCATTAAGCAGGCAGTAGCATTTTATGAGAGACAGACAGGAAACAAAGTACAAGGAATTAGATGTGATCAAGGGTTTGATGTCCCGAAAGAAGTGATTGAGTGGTAGAAGCCTAGTTAGTTTATTTAAAACTTCAGCAACGGGGGACAAGGATGGCAACCCTATCGCTGAAAAGGCCAATGACATTACGGCTGGGGCCGCAAGAGCCATGCGTTACCATGCCCACCTGCCCATTTCTTTCTGGGCAGAGATGGAGCATTCGGCAACCACTCTACATAACATTTTGCCTGCCACCCAAGGGCCTAGGAAGGGGATGTCCCCATTTGAGCAGTTATTGGGAAGGAAACCGTTTTTAAGACACCTTAGACCGATAGGTTGCATGGGGGTAATGTATACAGGCAAAGGTAGAAAGGGACAGTTTGGAGGAAAGAAAGTTATGCTAGTAGGGTATGACTTATTTAGAGAGTTGTAGAGTGTGGGACGGTAGAAAAGTGATAACAGGAGTTAGAAACGTGCGGTTTAACCCGTACGTGATAGGGAAGGAAGCACATCCAGAGAGAACAGTCAAGTGCGATGAGGATGTAGCTGAGGAGGAGAGTGAGAGTAAGGATGTCGATGTTGAACAAACACACTCCACACCCACCACTACCACAGTCACCACCACCCACACACAAGAGGACACGACACAGACTCATGACAATGACGACACATATGACCATGTCGATGATGTTAGTCAGTCAGATAGTCAACAAGGACAGGGGGAGTATGGAGGGGACACAGGGGGAGTCAGCATAGATCGCAAATACAAACAAACACAAGATAGCTTTTCAACACAGGACATCGACACCACACCGACAGCTGCACCCCATCCCACCGACACAACCCCACAGACAACCAACACAGGACTAGGACATGCACACGCACTCACAGATGCATCTGACCCCCAAGCACCACATGAGAGAACAGCATATGAAGAGAGTGAGCAGCCTAGTAAAGGAGGAACATGGGAGCAGAGTGACAAGATCACAGAAGCTAACATAGTTCAAGAAGGAAAACGAATAAGACGACAGGCACAACAACAACTACCATGGGCCACAAGCACAACAACCACCATCACGACCGCATAGTGAACTAAAACGAAAAGAAAAAGTAGTTGAGGTTCAGGAACTAGAGGGAGTGAGAGTGAGAGTTCTTGCAAGAGAGTGGGGAGACGAGTGGGCAGAGAAGACATACGGAGAGGGATGGGAGAGTAAAGTGCGCACAGGCATAGTGAAGCAGAAGTGTGCCCCCAAAGAGAGGTTAAAAGTTAGAAAACAACCTAAGCCATCTCACTTTGTTCAATTTGAGGACGAACTAGAGAAGATGCTAGATTCTGAGATCAATAAGTACAAGGTAAGTGAGGGAGAGTCCGTATAGCCTGCTGGAGAGTTGGAGAGTGCTATGTTATGAATGAACCAAATGAGCTTTTGCTTTATTTTAACATTCGTGTGCCTAAAGAGATAGCAGAGCAGGGATTGACAGCGAAAGAGCTATTAAAGGGCATGAAGAAAGAGATACAATCTCTTAAGGACTTTAAGACATACACATGGGTGAACTATAGCGAAGCCAAAAAGGCTGGTGTTAGCAAAATAGTTAGGCTCACATGGGTTCACAAAGTAAAGATAGACGAGAACGGAAGGAAGTTTGTTAAGTCTAGATCAGCTTTAAGAGGAGACATGTTAGAGCCAGGAGTTAGTTTCAACCCTGATCAATTGTTTGTTCCTTGTGCCTCACATCGCTCACTGCTCATGCTTGCCAAACTAACTGCCTGGCATGGTGATAAGCTTTACGGAATTGATTTCAAAAATGCTTACTTAAATGCCCGCATGCAAGATCCGGTATTTGCCTACCCACCTGATGCAATGGATAGAGAGGGCAAAGAGGGGATGATATTGCGTGTTGATGGAGCGTTGTATGGTGCGCCCCAGGCAGGTAGAAGGTGGTATTACATACTAGCCCCTAAGTTAGTAAAGCTAGGACTCAGGTTGTTGGACTCCTACTTATGCATGTTCGTAGAGAAAGACAAGCCTATAAAAGAAGCTATAATGGGAGTATTTCACGTGGATGATTTGATATTTTCCGCACCTAACAAAGAAGCTTATGATAAGTTCGCGTCTGCGTTAGAACGGTACTACCCACTAAAAAGGCTAGGAGTCGCAAAAGAATTCAAAGGTATAGAGATAGTGCATGAGAAAGGCAGAATTGTTTTGCACCAGAGAAAGTACCAGTTGCAAATTTTACGTGAGACAGGATACGCAAATTCTCGTCCGGTCAGTACCCCTGCGGTAGACCAAACACCGGAAGCAATGTCGGGAGATGCTGCTTTGCGTAAAATGTCTATTCCGAGTATAGTAGGCAGTTTGCTTTATTTATCCATCATGACAAGACCAGATATCGAACAAGCTCTTAACGCTGCAAGCGTCATGCAGACCATAGATAGAGGAGTAACTTACGCTATGTTAGGCAGAATTATACGCTATTTAATCAAGTCCTTTCGCGGTATAGCATTTAACGGGCCAAAATCCGTTCAAAAGGGTATGTCCTACCCTAAGGTCACTTTATGGCCCGATGCCGCTCATAAAGTCTGTTTGAAAACGGGTAAGTCTCGCACGGGTTTTATAATCTTGTGGGGAGGAGACCCGATAGGTTGGCTTTCAAAAAGACAAAGTAGGATAGCTCTTAGTTCAAATGACGCGGAAATTTACGCTGCTGCTGAATGCATAAGAGAAGGACTGGCAATAGGTCATGTCAGACAGGAACTCGGAATTCCGCAAAAAGGTGCAGTTGAAATTTTCGAGGATAACTCGCAAACAATTCTCGCGGGTGAAAGAGGATTATCCGGACCCCGCACCAAACATTTGCCTCTCGAATTACACTTCATTCATCACCTTCAGAGAGATGGAGAGAATAAGTTCATAAAGGTAGGAACTAAAAAGCAAATAGAAGATTTACTCACTAAACCGTTACCGCGCGAGCAGTTTCATTATTTGCTCAACAAATTTACGGTTGACATTCCGGGTGTACCGGAATGATTACGGGTGTTTCACCTATGTTTTGTTTTCGTTTTGTGTGAGTTGTTTAGCTTTATTCAACCGATGGCGGACTGGAGGCCGTGGAGTTTGAAAACGATGACTTGGTTGGATTACTTACCATTCGATCACGTCGTTGATCAATACGTGGAGTGGGAAGTAAACAGACCAGAATTCCTGAAGTTGAAGCATGGGAGGTATCCCCGACAACTCATCGAAGAGCTTCTAGCAGAGGAGGCTGGACAGCACGACGATCAAGCTCAGGAAGATGCAGAATATGAAGAAAGCGAAGTCGAGGACTCCGAAGGTTACGATAGCGACAGGCTGCGTCTAGACGTGGATTAGCGTTCACGGTGCGGCCGTACACCAGTGCCACCGCCGACTGGACATTTCTGGACGGGGGATCGGGGAACAAGGGAGACATTTCATTTCTGCGCATATTGCTCGCTTATCTTCCTTTTCACTTGTTTCCTCGCACTTCTAACGTTTCTATATATGTAGTTTTTAGTGACTTTTGATACCCCTTACGGGAAGCGCTCGCAAAATTTTCATTTGCTTAAGAACTATAAGACACTTAAGACAGTAGTTATAATATTGACAAATAACTAAGGGGGAGCGTTGGTCATTACTATTTCGATTTAATTCACCGTTACTTGGATAGTTGATTTGTCAATAGGCAGGATAGTCAATAATACCAATGTTAACTGAAAAGTGAAAGACCTGTACCTAAGTTAGTTTGTGACGTGGAAGTCAAAGAGTCAGTTCTTTATTTATACGAGTTATTAAAGTGCGTTTCCATACTGCGTGATAGTCTTGCTAGGTAGCCCGGATAGATCCTGAAAGGGATCGGTAAGGGTTCCACGATGGGTAGCTTCCCAAAGCTTGGAGTCTGCGGTTGGAGCTGCTTTTGCCTCGTCTTTGTCCTCCCGTCGTTTCTGTCACTCATGGTGTTCGTTCATGCATATTTAGGAGACTTTTTATATTCTAATTGAAAAGTGGCAGATTTGTTTGGTCGGTCGGTATGAGTCACTTGGTCAAGTTGGAACCTAGTAAGGCTGGGGAAGGCGGAAACATGTGGGCCCGGATTTCAACTATTATTACTGTATTTTCTTTTGTCTTGACTTTGGACTTGACTTTCAACTGTGGACACCTAAAAGCCTTTCCATTTGCGTTCCACTCACTATACGTTTCTCCCGTTCTTGGGAGGCAAAAAAAACCTTTTATGTTTCAGGCTTTCTTGCCTGCACTGTGCTGTTGCAATTGGTTGAAGACCTTCTAGGGCTGTTAGAACTAATAATCAATATTAATATTTACATGGGCCGGCCGTATAAGAGTAACGGTGTCGTTAGAGCCAATACTTATATCCGGCCAGTCATGTTACTCTGCGCGCTCTCTGTTTAAACAACTAAAATATACAGTCAAAAAGGACTTCTGCACACTTGAAAAGGTACCTGGAGTATCGAAAACAGTATCTAAAGAGATTCCAAGATGGATTTTTTGTCTGTCCAGAAAATTTCTGTTGACACTCCCAAAACTCATGAAGATTTCGGATAAATTACTTGAAATGACTTTTTATCAGTATGTGAACGGATTGCACTTGTTTCCTGCCTAGAAAACAGCTAAACCTCTACAAAAAGCAGGATCATATTTTTTCCGAAGTGCTGGAGCACGGTTTCGTTGGTAGGATAACTACGTTTACCATTAGTAATTACTTTGTGAGTGGGAAGTAATTTATTCGTATAGTCGAACGACCGTGTAGTTCTAGTCAATACGAGTAACGGACGTAACGGTCTATATTGGCATTCAGGATTGGACAATAACCATTGTGTAATAATTACAGTCGTGCGAACTTTTATTTCAGTTTCGTTATTAACTTTGAGTTTGTTAGTTCTGCTATCTACTTGCGGATTAAAGTGTCGATTGGTATCGTGGCTTCTAACGGAGTCTCTCAGCAAACCGGAGTGTAAAAGGTATTAGGTCCGTGAGTGACAGGGTACTTACCTAATCATCGGTTATGAGCCTTGTGAAAACGATTTTCGGCATCATGCGGTTAGCATGAGACAGTTGATGTCTCACACACCGATGTTTAGCGGAAACAAAAAGGATTTGCAAAGTTGCTATTGCCAGATAGAGGAGTATGCATATGGTATTAGCATTACTCTCGGGGACATGTTCCATGATGCATGTAAAGACCATAAAGCGGCGAAGACGAAATATGGATTCGATAGAGATCGAATGAGAAAAGCAGAAGAAATGGACGAACCGAGAGAACCACATGAGGTAGACACACCAGGCGGATCAGACGAAGAAAAAGAAACACAACAACAACAACAACAGAGACAAAGAGGCAGCAGAACACCAGAGCAAAAGGTACCGACAGAGAAACCACCCAACTGGAAAGATCTCACAAAGGAAGAGAAGAAAGCATGGGAAAAGAGGTCGATGACAAGAACAAACAAAGACGTCTATTTGATGAGAAAGAAAAAGTACAGAGAAGAACAACAATATCTGCATCGCTGCAGAATGTTTCAACTTCTCGTCACCACAGCATTTTCGGAAGCAAAGGTGATACAATTTCTGAGAAGCAAAAAGGTTCATTGCCCGTTTGAAAAAGTCGGCATTGTCAAGGAAAAATACGGTAATCTCAGCGGTGCGGCAAGATATGTAGAGGAGAAATCGTTTAAAGAGATGAGACCGACACCAACAGAAGACATGGACGAACATCTAACACAGCACCTACTCCAGAAGAACTGGTTAGAGACTTTGAGAGGGAAAGATTTTGAACCAGAGGAGGCAGTGAACTGACTGTTAGAGGAGCTAGCCGAGCATGAGGCCTATGGGCCGAACTATCTCAATGAGCATTATAAACTAGCAGCAGCAAGTAGGCCATCGCATGACGATATGGTAGAGTCAGCAAGAGAAATTTACGTGCTGTGGGAAGCTAAGCAGAAGAAGCTCAGGAGAGAACGTAGAAAGGAGAGAGAGAGAAAGAGAGAGGGCAAGGGAGCGAACCTACTGCTAGGAGAGGGAGAAGGAGGAGAGAAAGGAGAAAAAAGAGAGAAGTACACGAGATGGACAAAGAACGGGAAAGGGGAAAAGGGCGAAAGTAATGGGGGTGATAGCTCAGAACAGGAATGGTGGTTAACGGCAACATGCTACAACTGCTACCAAACGGGGCATACTAAGCGTTTTTGCCCCAAACTAAAGCCTAACTCCAAACGAACCAGTTCTAAGTCAACTCACTCCGACTCCTCGAAAGGGAAGCAAAGAGACAAGAGTGGCAAATTTCGCAAGAAAGGAGCCAAGGGAGTTACTCTTATGAGAGGAGAAGGAGAAGGAGACAAGTCTGAGGGGGAAGACAGCTCTAAAGAGGAAGAGTATGGGCTTGTCATTATGGAAAGCAGCGAGGATGCGATGGATGGATACATCGAAAGTGGGGAAAGCATAATTGCTCGTGATGCTGAGCAAGAGGGTGAGGAGGATAGTGAGCCTCAACAGGAGCAAAGTGAGAACAAACCCTTAGAACAACCCACAAGAGCCCGTGGGGGGGGGGGGGGGAACTGTCGAGTGCTCCATTGGCTCGAGACACACTCCGTGACAGACCCCACAACCCTCCACAACGCACTCTCACTAGTGACCAACACCTCGACACCTCGACAACAATAACTCCTGCCCTCACAACCCCACAAGACACGCAACGCGTGCAACCTCCACCATCGCAGCCAAAACCCTCGCATTCAAACGAAAAAGAGAATAGGAAAACAAAAGAGAAACCGACACCCACACCCCCTCAGAACTCAAGACAAAGAAAGAACGAAACACCACAACCCACTACCTCCACTAGAAAGAGCAACATAACAGGCCCACAGACCCTTCGTTGTAAAGGGCTGAACTGGAAAGGAGAACAGTGTGGGGTGAAGTTTGGACAGGGGGGGAGTTGGAGTAAGGCAGGGGAGGAAGCAAAGAGGCTAGCTTATGCTGAGGTGTGCGGGTATCATGCCCGTCAAGACCCCCATTTTCCGTCCATTGATCTATCACAGGACCCATCACGTCGCCCACGCCCTTCCCGTGATTTCCCATCTGAGAGTGAGATGATACGAATACTGAAAGAGAGGGAAGGAAAGGGGGCGAGTGCACAGCAAGTCTCGCTTAAAGATACGGCAAAACCCGGGGAAAAAACTCGCTAAGTTCCGCAAATATCGGGGGAAAAGGCTTGCAAAATGTCGAAAAACCCGGTAAGAAAGTAGTTAGTACAGTTTCACGGAATGCTGCTATGTTGCCAGGGAACGAGGCGGGGACCGGCGGGACCAGAGCTGAGAAAGGGACGACGCTCACAGACGCTGTTGAGCATGTAGGCGGGACAAGGGAGGGCAAGAACTGGCCTCCATCGCTGCTATCACAAGGTCCGTCTCCGTTAGACAGAGTAGGAGACAGTGTAGAATCACAGGCACAGCCAACACGTGACACACACACACACACACACCACACCTGTGGGGAAGAGCAGTAAAAGAGACACACAACACGGAAAGGTGATAAGCTTTGAAGACTTTAAGAGGATAAGTGAACAGCTGAACAACCTGTGTGTAATAGACGACGAGACAGGTGATGTTGTGAGAATGACGAAGAAGGAAGGAGAGAGAGTGGCTGAAGTAGATGGACTGTTGACAGATGTGTTTTGGGCTGTGAACGAAGTATTTCTGAAACATGCAGCAGGCACACCATTGATCACGAGAGAAACAGTCATAGAGAAGAGAGCAGCTAAGAACACTGAGAGCACGAAAGCTAAGGAAAGAGCTAAGTGGGAGTGTGAGTTCAGACGTAGCGAGGGACATCCAAGACCTGAGAAGACAGAAATAGCTAGACTGCTATACGCACTGACGAAGGGAGCAGAAAAGATTGTAGTGAAGGAAGGACGGTGTTACGACCCAGAGTCGGTAAAGAGAACGAGTTTTACTCAGAGCTTCTAGCCATCATAGATTACGGGGTACTTGACATGGCCAAGAATCACAACAACCAATTTGCCCTTTCGATAGTGAGATCAATGCCCCACTTGATGAAGATCTGGCACGCGGTAGAAGCGAGAGGGGGTACGTTGAATGCATATCTGCGTAAGTTACACTCAGGAGATGCCCAGAAGTTCTTTAGTCCAGAACAAGCAGCTCAGAAGAAGAAGGAGTTCGAAAGGAAGAGAAGGGAGATAGACGGACACTCAGACCCAGAATAGGAAGATGAGTATGACCCGGAAAACCTAGAAGACTCTAGATGCTCAGACGAGATTAGGGCTTGTGCACCTATAAGCTATAGAGCGTATTGTGAGGCACGCGAAGAGCTAGACTGGCTGCATGAGGAGAGGTTTGAACAGGAAAGGAAAGAAAGGCTCCAAAAGAAAGAGAAAGAGAAAGACGAGGAGCAGGACCATTTTTGCCTGGTTGCAAAGTTGATGGTCAATAGGAGAGATAGTACTCCTACCCAAACCCGTAGTGGGAGCATGGGATCCGTAACTTAACCGACAACCTCAGGGATATTGAGGCACAAGGCCCGAGTATTTGGGGAAGTGGAAGCGTCTGGCCCAAAGGCGTGGCTGCCCGCTAGGATCTGTGCGTATCCTACCTCTCGGTCATGGGATACACGACGTGGTATGTAGGAGAAAGCATGAGGAACAGATATGAGGGAGGGAAAGGGAGGGTAGAAGGGAAGATAAAAGAAAAACCGGAACTATATAATGTTCTAACACCGGGAAGGGTCGTCTCTGGTCTCCTGGTCGTAAATCTTCATCCGGTTCCATCGTGGGCTGGGACGTTCCGGGGGGCTTCATCGTAGACTGGTCCAAGTAGCGGGGCGCCACCGGGAAGGGTCGTCTCTGGTCCTGCTGACGTTCTCCTGGTCGTAAATCTTCATCGGGTCCCATCGTGGGCTGGGACGTTCCGGGAGGGGCTTCATCGTAGACTGGTGACCAGGTCCAAGTAGCGGGGCGCCACACACACACACACGATCGCAAGACCCGGAACGATATAGTATTCTAACACCGGGAAGAGTCGTCTCTGGTCCTACTCGCGATCTCCTGGTCGTAAATCACCAGCGGGTTCCCTTGGACTGCAAAGCCGCTACACCAGGAGGTAGAGAAAGCGAGGGGAGGCTTCGTCGTAGGCTGAAAGAGCTTGAACGCCCGGAGGATCAGGTATCGGTACTGGGTGCTGAAGGGGGGGCCAAGAGCCGAAGAATCCGGTAACAAAACTGGGTGTCGAAGGGGGGTCGGGAGGCGTGAAAAATCTGGGCTGGTGGCACGACGGGAAAGGGAAAAGGATAGGCCTGATTCCTCCAAGTGGAGTTGGAGCTGGTTTGAAAAAAATTTGAAGAAAGAGAATAGTCTTTAACGACAGGGAGACCATTCAAATTTAGCACGAGAGTCGAGTGCCTTGATCTTGAGGTCGGTGGTATAGAGTGCAAACTTGGCACGAGGCAAGGTCCCTGCAGCTGGTATAGAGTGTAGAGCCCTGGCCTGGGTGAAGGACCACAGGCTGAGATGTCGGTCACGGGGGTCGGAAGACTCACTGGCTGGCAGTCTCGACCAGAGGTTCTACCTTTTCCCGAACTTGTCCGACCAGACAACCCCCGAGACCGCTAGGCGTGCGATGATTCCTGCCCAGACTTGTCCGGTGGGACTGGAGGACACAGTCTCTTCGTTGAACCTGTTGGGATGACCCTGGTAAACCCTGCCGGTGTTTACCTCGTGGCGTCTGCACTGTGAATGAATTTCCAAGCCTGGAGGAATGTGTCGTGGCAAATCTTGGTCATCCCGCTGATAATGTCATGTATTACAGCTTTCGATAGGACAAAGCGGAGTTCATTGTAAGTTTTTTCGGAGATATATCCTTTTGATCCTATTGCTATCACAATGATGCTTGATGTCATGTTGCGTCCCCTCAGCCTTTGGTGGTGGATCGCGACTTGCAGTTGTTCATATCTATGGTCATAGATGGCTCTTGGGTTATATCCCCACGCCCGGGTTGCTGTTCACGGAATGGAGGGCCACGTAACCGGAGGGTCTTCTCCTCTGTCGGAATTGGGGTCCTTGGGGATGTATGGAGGGCTAATAAATGGCGAGGGCAGGGCAGGTACGGTCCGTGAGGGGCCGTAACCAGTGCACGTGACGACCAGTGGCTTGGGCCACCCTCACGTCTGTCCCTTGGAGCTCCTGAGCCTTGTATGTGAGCATCCTCAATGCCAACGATGAAAGCCTGATCCATTCCGCTTATCGGGAAGGATCATTCAGGGTCGTAGCAAACGTGAGCCATGGCTGCTTCTTCTCTTCCTTTTCCGTCTCCTTACTCTCAGGAGAGGAGGAAGGGGAGGTGCTATGTATTCGTCCTTGAAGCTGCTGCGTCGTTGGGGCGCCCTTAAGCTCGCTGAGTATCCCTGGTCCAATGTGGATGTTCAGGGCGGTGGAGGGGTTTGCAGATGTCGTAGCCGGATGTGTCTCCGCCAGGTGGTTGACATTCTGGGCTGCGTCTCCCTTACTGCCAGTGCCAGCGCCAGCTCTGGCTTTCCCCTGCCTTTCTCCTTTCATTCTCTTTTCATTTTCGTCGTCCTCCTCCGCATCCGAGTTTTCCCCCTTCGGGGGACGTTTCTTTCGTTTGACTCGCTCAGCTGCAGTCAAGAATCAGTACAGTCGGTTCCTTTCAGTCTTGAAGTTCGGTAGGAGACGTTTGAGCTCTGCTGCCTTGGCGTCCCAGTCAGTCTGGTCGATATTACCCAGCTGGAGGTCCGATGAGTGGTTTGCTGCTCGTGTCATGTGAAAGAGCATAATATTATGGGGGACACAATCCCCTGATCCCTTCGCCTGCTCCGGGATAGGAGCATGGATGTACCCCGAGGTAGAGTCTTGCTCAAGGAAACTAGCCTTCCGTAGGTTGTTGACCCAGGCATTGATCACCACGGTGAAGTCGAGCTTAAGCTTTGCCGTGCAGGATAAGAGGGAGTCAAGGATGAGGATGAGCGGTTTTGATCTCCTGGCCTGGTCGCCGAGCTTTAGGACTTCAAGTCCACAAGCTGTTCCTGGACCTTGTCGTTGTAGAGTGACGGAGATCAGCATGAAGAGCCAGTGTTGATTTGATACGTTTATTAGTATGAGAAAATGTTGGTAACGCCGGTCGATGGGTCGGCGTCCCAGGGCCTTGAGGAGGGTGTACTCATCCTTGGTGCGTACCTGCCAGGACAGGTTGGGTCCAATTATAAGGGAGCCGTGCATCAGTGCTTCCTCCTCGATGCTAGTGAGGCAGACGTGAATAATGTCGTCTGTGAGTCAGCCGGTGAGATTCTTGACATCATCGATGGCTTTCCGCGGTAGAATCGCCGTGGTGATGTCTTCGCGTCGCCAGAAGTCCGCCTTCAGTGGTATTTGGGCGTCAAAGGGAAGGGTGGCCTCCATGCGGAGTCTATATTTTCCTGGAAGGAAATCGAGGGGGGCGGCCGTGGCAGGGGCATTCGCAACATCTTCTTTCCCACGCGTGCCGGTCGTCCTTGAAGTAGTAGTGACGTGGTCGTGGATCGGTATCTCGTCATCGTAGGGTCCGACTTCTCCACTCTGGAAGGGCAGAAGAGGGATCATGCCAAGACGGTAGGCTAGTTCATTGGTGAGGGCCTGACTGTCCAGAATTGCATCCCACGTTGCTACTTCTGGGATGTACTTCGCTTCGGTGTAGTCTCGCAGAGGTGGTTTCATTCCGGAGCTATGGATGCAGATTAATCCACTGCCAACCCAATGAGCGACGTGGCTGGCGTCGTGACATCAGAGGAGCATGAATTCCTGGTGTATGTTAGAGCTGCTGTTTTGTACCCTCCGCCAGACAGGGAGGTAATCCATCACTTCTGGGGCTGGTTCCGAGCTGTAGGTACTCTGGGTGTCCTGTCGGGGTTGCTTGGCGGTGCGCCGCTGGGCTTCCGCGAGATCGTCTTCGATGGCTATAAGGAGGATCTCCTCCTCAGTTGGGAGGGGTGGTTGCGTGATGACACGTTGCATGATGACTTTCCAGTGGCGGTCGGGACCGTCTATGATAGAGCGTTCCTCTCTTTCGGCGTTCACTCTCGCTAGGAATGTCACCTGGGCTGAGGTCAGGCGTGTCCACTTGGATAAGGAATTCTTGGTCGCGGTAGTGTGGTATCGGGTGACAGTACCTATCATGTTGGAGGCCTGGAGTACCAGGCGTATCGCTTGTCGGTCGTCGGCGGGACGCAGTTGCAGGGCGGCATCCTTAGCCCACCATAGGTCTACGCGGACCGTGCGGGTGTCCTCAGATGCCCTTGAGATCACCCCTGCGACTAGATCCCAAGGTATGTCAGCCAACATCTTGGGACTTGGCAGGGTTTATATTCCGTATTGGGGGTAGGATTCGGTAGAAGAGTCGCGCGTTTTCCCTAATCGTGCATGAGTAGTGCCCGTCCGGGATCTACGAGAAGGATTTCCCATCCTGTCCTCGTTTGATTAGCTGTAAGATGTCCCTGTAGTCCATGATCAAGATCGAGGGGGGAGGTCCTTTCTGTTGCACGACCAGCTTATACTCCGATCATCATAGGTGACGACAGTCGTTGTGAGAGGAGCATGCAAAGGGTCAGTCTGTTTGTGTCTTCCTCCGATAAGGTCAGCGTAGACATCACTTCTTCCCAGATGCTGCCGCATGTTAGGCGTCTAGGTGTAAAAAATTGTTCCAGCGTCTATTCAGGGGCGGTGGGGCGCGGGAGGACCCTGATCGTGCGCGGCGTCCGTAGCGGGGGCGGGTCATTCTTCATCTTCTCCGGTGTCTGACACTGTATCACCTGGAAGGTCCAACCGTCTACTTGTTCGTGGGATTCCGGGTACTATTGGCCTGGAAGTGGTGAGTCCAAGGGCTGTCTCGCCAGCTGGGGGTGGATGGAGTGGAGGATCCCGGAGGGGAGGGGCCGTGATCCGCGGCTGACGGCTCGGGCGGTGGGATTGGGGATTGCGAGGGTAATGCTCAAAGCTGAGCTTGAGGTCCTCGAACCATCATCCCAACACCTCTATGTCTGTCCTTTTGAGGTCAGACCATTTTATTATGTTGAGGAAGCATAGGTGGAGCCCAGTACCCTGTGCCGTCGTCTCGGCGAAGGTTATGAATGTGAGGAGGTGCAAAGCGAGGATTTCCCTGTCTTTCTACGTGAACGACTGAAGTGCATAAGTCGTGACAGGGGTGTGTTGTGCGTCCGTGAAGGGGGAGATAGAGGTAGTGTGGGCATGTTCCTGACCAAAGTAGACGTGTATCGCGATACTACTGTTCGTGCTGGGGCTGTAGGAGCGGGTCCAGGGGGATCTTCTTTTACTGTTCGTTTGAGTCACCAGTGCAGCATTGAGTGGCGTGTGGAAGAGGTGGCGTAGTCAGTTCCAGATGCATGTTAGTATCGCCTTCTCCAAGGCCTGATCAAGTGCTGGCACCAAGTGCTTGTCACAATAGGCGAAGCTGATGATGTCCGGTTTATCTGGGTCCGCCAGTAGTACCGTATGGCTCGACGTGTAAGCACTAGCCTGGAGTGCATGCTGTAGGAGTCTCGGGAGGTTTGCCCATTCCGTTGGGGACGGCTGTGGATACTCTGTGGTGATTGCGGCCGGGAGATCCTTTGCTGGCAGGGACATAGTGCGGTTGTTGCCGGTGGTGGGGGTCAGTGTTCCTGGTCTAACTGTGTGGATAATCCTGCCTTCCTGGGAAATCGTAGCTGTAGAGCATTCCCTTCCGCACAGTAATGGTAACGGGACAGGCATTCCGGAACTGAGCCATTGATGAGCTGGGTCGGGGCCTGGCCGAGGTAGTTGAGGATGTCAATTCCTTTCATACCTGTTTGCGCAGCGCGACACTTAAAGTTATATAACTTATTCTGGAGCAGGTCTTAGCGTTGGTACAGGATAGCCACCATGTGCGCTCCAGCGTTGAGGCGGGTGAAGTTGTCTGTGAGGAAGATTGTACGTCGGGAAGTGACATACCTGGGGGAGATTCTCACCCCCGCCTAGTCGACGTATGCTTGGGTCTTTTTGTCTGCTAAGTGGACGCAGCCATTGTAGGTGTCCTCGAGCGGGTCAGTAGGGTCAGCAAAGACTCCGCGGGAACTGACATATGCTTTGGTGGATTAGGAGACATAGCTTGCGGGGAAGAATGATGAAACATCGAGTAGGAAGATAGTCATGATGGCTGTATGATTAAGGGTAGAACCGCTTTGCGGGCGTGGTGGTCGATGGATGATAGTGAGGAATGATGGCTGGATCTCATCTAGAGACTTCCTTACCGAATCCACCTAGTCTGAGTGCATCCGGCAGAAGCATGTGATGAGAGGAATGCATTTGTTATCGGCGTATTCACGGACTGGTCTGAAAGCAACTTTAAGGCAGGACTCTAATCGGATGACAGGAGTGTCCAGGTGATCGATCGCGGTATCGTTGGATCCTTGAAAGAGTGAAGCAGTAAGTTCGATGAGGGGTGCAGATGTCATCCACGTAGTCTGGTAGAAATTGCAGGTAAGTAAGTAAGTTCGTAAATAAACAAATAAATAAATAAACAATCAAATCAAGAAATGAATGATGAGTAACGAGAAAATAAGTACATCCATGCATGCAACAACAACAGAGCATACATGCAATTATTATTGCATGCATACCTACACGCATGCACACATACATACATACATAGTTAGGAAAGTAAGTAAGTAAGTTCGTAAATAAACAAATAAATGAACAAATAAACAATTAAATAAGGAAATGAATGATGAGGCACGACAAAATACGTACATGCATGCATGCAACAACAACAAAGCATACATACATATATTGCATGCATACCTACACGCATGCACACATACATACATATATAGTTAGGAAAGTAAGTAAGTAAGTTCGTAAATAAACAAATAAATGAACAAATAAACAATTAAATAAGGAAATGAATGATGAGGCACGACAAAATACGCACATGCATGCATGCAACAACAACAAAGCATACATACATATATTGCATGCATACCTACACGCATGCACACATACATACATAGTTAGGAAAGTAAGTAAGTAAGTTCGTAAATAAACAAATAAATGAACAAATAAACAATTAAATAAGGAAATGAATGATGAGGCACGACAAAATACGCACATGCATGCATGCAACAACAACAAAGCATACATACATATATTGCATGCATACCTACACGCATGCACACATACATACATACATAGTTAGGAAAGTAAGTAAGTAAGTTCGTAAATAAACAAATACATGAACAAATAAACAATTAAATAAGGAAATGAATGATGAGGCACGACAAAATACGCACATGCATGCATGCAACAACAACAAAGCATACATACATATATTGCATGCATACCTACACGCATGCACACATACATACATACATAGTTAGGAAAGTAAGTAAGTAAGTTCGTAAATAAACAAATAAATGAACAAATAAACAATTAAATAAGGAAATGAATGATGAGGCACGACAAAATACGTACATGCATGCATGCAACAACAACAAAGCATACATACATATATTGCATGCATACCTACACGCATGCACACATACATACATACATAGTTAGGAAAGTAAGCAAGTAAGTTCGTAAATAAACAAATACATGAACAAATAAACAATTAAATAAGGAAATGAATGATGAGGCACGACAAAATACGCACATGCATGCATGCAACAACAACAAAGCATACATACATATATTGCATGCATACCTACACGCATGCACACATACATACTTACATAGTTAGGAAAGTAAGTAAGTAAGTTCGTAAATAAACAAATACATGAACAAATAAACAATTAAATAAGGAAATGAATGATGAGGCACGACAAAATACGCACATGCATGCATGCAACAACAACAAAGCATACATACATATATTGCATGCATACCTACACGCATGCACACATACATACATACATAGTTAGGAAAGTAAGTAAGTAAGTTCGTAAATAAACAAATAAATGAACAAATAAACAATTAAATAAGGAAATGAATGATGAGGCACGACAAAATACGCACATGCATGCATGCAACAACAACAAAGCATACATACATATATTGCATGCATACCTACACGCATGCACACATACATACATACATAGTTAGGAAAGTAAGTAAGTAAGTTCGTAAATAAACAAATAAATGAACAAATAAACAATTAAATAAGGAAATGAATGATGAGGCACGACAAAATACGTACATGCATGCATGCAACAACAACAAAGCATACATACATATATTGCATGCATACCTACACGCATGCATACATACATACATACATAGTTAGGAAAGTAAGTAAGTAAGTTCGTAAATAAATGAATGAATAAAGAAATAAACTATTAAACAAAGAAATGAATGATGAGGCACGACAAAATACGTACATGCATGCATGCAACAACAACAAAGCATACATATATATTGCATGCATACCTACACGCATGCATACATACATACATATATAGTTAGGAAAGTAAGTAAGTAAGTCCGTAAATAAATGAATGAATAAAGAAATAAACTATTAAACAAAGAAATGAATGATGAGTAACGAGAAAGCAACAACAACTATGCATACATGCACGCATACATACACGCATACATACATACACACATACAAGAGAAAATCAATAAATAAATAAATAAATAAATAAATAAATAAATAAATAAATAAATAAATAAATAAATAAATAAATAAATAAATAAATAAATAAATAAATAAATAAATAAATAAATAAATAAATAAATAAATAAATAAATAAATAAATAAATAAATAAATAAATAAATAAATAAATAAATAAATAAATAAATAAATAAATAAATAAATTAAATAAATAAATAAATAAATAAATAAACCAATAAACGAATCGTTCTTGCAGTGGTCGCCCGGCCGTAAGCAGCGTGGTGGGAGGCTTGGCAGCAAAAAGGCTGCTGGACCAGTTTCACGTCGTGTCGATTTCTCTGAAGCGCTAGCTGCCACTAGGTACTGTCATCTTGATGTCGTTTTCTCATGACATTGGCATATTTTGCAGTGACGAGGCAAAGGAGGGTCTTGAGGAGACGAGCGCATCAGCTCCCAGGCAGGAACGGTATTAGTTTTGCAATTTCTGGTGTTTGCATGCTGCGTAATGTGATTGCATTGCAGGGTGATACCAGCAGCACACAGCCCCCCGCCCCCACCACTGCCGGACAGAGATGATGTTTTGGAAAAGCTCAAGCACTTGAGCGCAATTTCCGCATCGGCCAGGGCTGCTTTGTTGAGATCTGACGAAGTTTTTACACACAATCTGGATGCACTGCAACTTCCTGAAGAGGATGAACAGCCAGAGCCGGTGCCACTGTCGGTCCAGAAACCAAAATTATCTCTCTTCGGTGCTTGGGGAGACTCCATTAAAAGCAAGTCGATCGCGGATAAGGCGGGCGACGCCGCGGACGAGAAAGACGGTAAGGGCACGCATACGGAAGATCTTACGGTGAGCGCTAGCACGGCGGACAAGAAAGACGGTAAGGGTACGGAGGACCAAGCCGCGATCGATGATGCCGATACCGCCGCCGACCTAAAGTTCATAGCTGAGCAAAAAGCAGCAGATGATGCAGCACGAGCGGCCTGGGAACAAGCGAAGAAAAATTATAAATTCTGGGAGGTCAGGCCCGCAAAACAGTATTATTATAAATTTCCAGCCGGAATGAGCGCAACCGAACAGGCGCAACAACAGAAAGGGTACTAACTGTTTCTGTTTTTTTCTTGCTCTTCACACCCTCCCCGTGTCCCTACTGCAATGATGTCTAGACTTGTGATAGCGAACTCTGTGGGCACATCTGTGGAGTACTTCGCGTGTGTCGACAGCCAGTACTGGAGCAACCTTGGGCTGAACCTGACCGTAATTTCCTGCTTTGATAGCATGCACTGCAGTCCACCCCCCTCCTACCCGTAGGCAGGTGAATGGGTATTGACAACGATGGTGCCCCCGGCCATATGCCTTGTGCTTGGGTAAGCAATGCTGCACATACAGACATGCAATCGCGGTATCTGTTGCTTGCATAGTCCGGGCCGTCGCCTGCAACAGGACCCGCTTGGCAAGTTTATAGTTCTGGCGAATTCCATAAACACGCGATCGTGCTTGGTCGCGATTGAGACCACTCCCGCTGGAGCCAGCGAACGCACTTTTGCTTTGTCCTTTTTGGTGGAGGCAGACATAGATGCAGTGGCCACGAAGAAAGACCAGAGCGAGCACAGAGGCCGTGCAAGAGACAGCTTTCTGCAAGAGTGCGTATATCCCCTACTGGAGCCGCATATTCAAGCAGCGAACGGTCGCTTGCCGAAAGACGAGCCGCTTCCTCCCATTCCGCGCTATCGCGCCACCGTGGTCGCTCAAACCCCCCCCCCCCCCCCCCAAAGTCAGTGCAGACGCGAAGGCCTCTGCCTCCAGCACCGCCCTGAGCGCATCCAGCAGTCAGGGGTAAGTAACAACAGCTTGTCTGTCATTGAAAATGATGCGAAATTTATTATGCGCAGGGATAGTATTGCGTCCCGCAAGGTCAGGCGCAAGTCGGTATTGCCAAAGGGCGAGGTGCGCGTTGTTGCAATGGATTCGTTCGTTGATCCAGAGGGAAGAGATCCTCTAGAAGGTTACGGGGTGCAGCTAGTTCCCATCAACGGAGCTCGGTACGGGGACATTGGGCTGCGGGAGGGCGAGGAGCTCGGCGGATTCGGGAGGGAACTGCTGCTACAATTTTGGGGCGACTGCTATGATGAAAAGGTGGATCCCGCAGGCTTCTCTGCTGTTTTGGCAAGTCCGGGCGACAGCACGCTCAAGATCGGTGGCAAGCTCTGGTGCTTTACCAAAGCACATCGCAAGGAAGTAGCAGAGGATCGTTCCCAGCCGCCATGCAACGCAGGCGCGCTGATAAACCATGCGCCTGAGGGTTCAGGTGCAAACTGCACCTGGATTCTGCCGAAAGGCAAGAGAAATCAATACCCCATCCTCAAAATGACGGACAACCTCGTGTACGGCGGTTTTTTTTTATTTGACTACGATGGCCAGAAGGGCTCTGTGTATTGGCCCCAGCACGTTGGGGGAGTAACGCCCCGGGACATGCCTCTGGCGGCGGATGCGGACAGGAAGTTGATTTGGCCTCGCTTCAATAAGCCTTCGCCTGCACCCCAGAACTTCAAGGTAAGAGCCTGCACCCACACAACACAAAACATGCTTGCACTCTCACAGCTACCTGCAAAGAAGACTGCAGCTGGTAAAAAAGTTGGAGTCGGTGGCAAGGGTGGCAACCAGACGCACCTGCCAACTTGCCTTTGCCCGACGTGCCCCCTGGGCATCGAGAAGCGCGCCAAGGCAAGGGCCAAGCTTGCTGCTGCTAATAATACTGAAGCGCGCGCGCAAGGTAACAAGCTTGCCGTGCACAATCTGATGTGATGGGTACCTGGTTTTGATTTAGAGGAAACGGACGAGGAGGATTCGGATGATGAGTCGGAAGATTCGGATGATGAGTCGGAAGATTCACCCTTGCAGTCACCTAAAAAGAAGAAAGTGAAGCGTGGCACTGCAAAGGAAAGTGGTTCAAAGCGGCCGGACGGGCAGACCCCGATCCAAGGGGGAGGTGATCGTCAGGTATGCGCCCCAGGCTGTCGATGCCCGCGGTGCCGCCAGTCGCAACGCGTCCCCGGGCATGGAGAAGGGTGCGATTGCACAGGGTGCGTACCACATGGCAAAGGGTGCAAATGTGAGGAATGTGTACCAGATGCTAAGCATGGCAAAGGGTGCAGATGCAAGGAGAAGTGCGCGCCCCCATCGTCGCCGCCGCATGTGGTCCCCTTTGCAATCCCCCCGTCCTCCCCGCCTGACCAGCATGGCGGATATGGAGGTCAACAGCCTGCGTTGTCACCTGTTTTCCAGCCAGCAGCCGGTGGAGGCCGTGGAGGCAGCGGCCTTGCGGCGTATCTGGCATACTCACAGCAGCAAGCAACGTCGTATTTGTCACACAGTCAACAGCAAAGTACCTCGCTTCTGAATTACATGGCAGGGGGTAACTCTCGGCTTGAGTAGACCGTTAGCGCGTACAAGGTAGCATACTCGCCTCCGGTGGCGCCACAAGTGCCACCGGAGGCAGGAGAGAGCATTAACTTTCATTTTCTCTCTTGACTTTACTGTTTACGATTGATTTTGTTGTGTAATTTGTGTTGTACCGCGCTAGGATTCGGACTTGCCCTCCTGACGTAGGTATCACGGGTGGGGTGGCGCGGTAGCCTGCGTACGCAGTCCGGTGGCGCTCCAAGTGCCACCGGAGGCGGGAAAACACAGACAATTTATAATTTGCTTTCTTTTTGCAGCTTTGCGTCGTTTTGTTACTTAATTCGCGGCTGCACAGCCTGAGGAAGCGGACTTTACCGTCAGGCACATAGCAGTGTAGTACAGCTATCTTTGCGTTGCCGTAGGCTATATTTAAGTAGTCAAAATGCATTATTATATTAATATAAACTAATAAAAGTTGTTTTTGCTATTTACTACGACTTTTAATAAGATAAAAAGCATGCCGGTAGTGACTACGCAAATTTGTGCAATCCTTACGACCTACGACCTTCCGGCCCTTCGTATCAGGAAGAGGATCAGGGCCTCGAAGTCGTATCAGGCCGCCAAGCCATTGATTGCGTCTCTCATCTCCTCCATTGCAGTAGGGGGGTCGGCATCCTCAAGCCCGTCTCTGCTTTGCTTGACTTCATTGGCGGTAGGCGTGACGAATGCCTTTAGCTCCTCCAACGTCAGTGGTGCATTTTCATCTGCAAGGAAAATGAGTAGTCGTGGGTCGACTCCTTCAACGTATTGCAAAAATGACCACCTCCACTCATCATATTTGTCAATAGTTTTGGTGGGAAGGCGTGGGCACTTGAGTGTAATCTGCGCTCGTCATAACCTGCTGTGGACATGAAATAATTCGCAGTTTTCCAACTTCAATAGTTCTTGTCCGGGATCCAATTTGGTTGAATGCAAAAGCAGCTTTTATGACAGTGAATTGACAGAACGGAATCATGTTCCTGATCATATGCTAATCATATGGTAATCGTGTGATATAATCACGAGATAGATCTTCTAGAAATAATAATGTAACTGTCAATCACTGTAAACCACAGTAATACAGTTAGTCACATGTGTCAGTTGCATATGAAAGACGAAGCTGGTCGTCAGCTCAGTAAATAATGGCAATACAGAGGAAATGATCTCTGACAAATGGAACTCATAACTAGGCCGGTCCGCAAGGATTAACCGGTATTTCACCACAATGTTAACCGGCAATCAATTTCCATAACGGTTGAGGAATAGGATAGAATATTGTGCAATATTGTGTCCTACAGGATCAACAGAAGGAGTTGGGGTGGAGAGATGGTCTCTTGTGGTACCAAGGCCAACACGGGCGCTATGCATCACAACCAGACAAATTGACTCTCTGGGTTCCTGAGAAACTCAGACACATTATTTTTGTCGCTGATCATAATTGTCCATTACTGGCGCACCCGGGCCGACAAAGATCGCATATGTTCATTTCGAGACGATTCTGGTGGAAGAAGGATGAAAGAGAATATTGATGAACAGGTCAATTCATGCATCCCATGGCCATGCAAGACATCCAAAACACCATTGAAGGCGAATTTTGGCCTAATCGGGACATTTCCTTTACACTTAGGAATGTTTGAGTTCTTACACACCGATCATGTAGGACCTTTCCCGGTCACGACGTAAGGTTACAGATACCTTCTAAGGGCCATAGACAGAGCCACCAACTATGTATGGGTGGTCCCAGTCAAAGATGTTACGGGCGAAACAACAGCCAAGGCGTTGATTGACAGGATCGTCTCACAGATTGGGGTGCCGAGAAAAATATGCTCAGATCGAGGCTCTGACTTTAATAATGAAGTCATCGACAAGCTATCTGCATATTACGGCATGAAATGGCAATATGTCACCGCCTATAACCCCAGAGCGAACGGCAAGATAGAGCGGGTGCATAGACCCCTTAAAGCCGCGCTGAAGATGTATTGTATGAAGAAGGAGAACCAAAAGGCACGGGTGGAGGCAGCATCCTTGTTTGCCTTCGCTATGAATTGCCTACCCTCTACAGCGTTAGGTGGTTCAAAAGGTTCCGTCTCACCATAACAATTGGTATATGGGCGTGAGCCCGCCATCCCAGCCTCACTGCTACACCCAAAGGATTCATGGGCAGATCAGGATGAGTTGTTTGGGCCCGGTGAGACTTCGGGCAAAGATGGAGGCGGAGCAAATAGTACAGGCGCATAGGGAGGCGGAGCGCAGGAAGACTGATGCTGAGGGTGTCAGGCAGGCACACTTGGATCAAGTCAGATTCCAGGTTGGGGATATTGTACTGCTGTACCATCCTCAGCTTCCTCAGGGAGTCAGCTCGAAGCTGTTCATCTACTTGAAAGGACCATACCAGATGGAACAGATGGGGCCCTTGAATTATAAAATCAGAGGCAGAGGGAAAGTTCAAATAGTCAATGTACGAAGGCTGATTAAGTATGATCCCTTCCTACTTGAAGATGAGTCCGTTGATCAAGCACTCAAACGGATGGAGGCTGACTTTAAGGAGGTCCCACCAATCCGTAAGGAGGATATCTCGGAACGGGATGCCTACAGGGCACCAGTAGCGGAGAAGGAGGAGGCTGAGCTGGAGAACAAGCGGGTCACCGACCGCAAAAGCGCAGCGGGGACTCAGACCCGCAAGAGAGGGGAGTCGAACGTGCCGGAAGAAAAGTTCACGGAGGCGCAAATAAGGAGAGCGCAAAATGACCTTATCTACGACCGACCGAGAAAGGTGATAAGGACGGCACGTTCGCAAGGAGTTCATCAAGAGGGGAGCGATGACGGAGATCAAGACCCTCGCGCAGGCAATGACACTCTCGTTCACCCTAGTTGGAAAGAAGGAGATGCGATTGGGCATATTTCATGCCACGGGCCAAAGACGCTTTTTACTTGGTGAGGCCCAACATGTAGCCGATGACACGCTCTCAGATCTACATCTCATAAAAGTCATGGCAGTACCTCACAAACGCCATACGCGATCCAACCAAATTTCGACTGCGGCACAAATCATTCAACCAGTCTTACATTTCTGGAGGAGTCTGGATCCAGTGGAAGATCCTAAAATAAGACAAATAATTGAATACCTTCCAGTATATAAAGACGCCAAGAAACTTGAGACATGGGATGATACCATATCTCCTACAGATAAAGATCATACCGCGTGGACTATACAAGCACTACCACGAGGGGTGCTTGACATTCCTTTTGACTTGGCACAAGGCAACAAAATTTGGGACGTCCTCGAACAGTCTACCTTAGACTTAACTTTGGTTGGAGGTCCTCCACCAGGTAAAGGGGTCCGCGCGCGTAAACGGCGTCTGTAGTAAGTATTTTTTTCTCTAGAAGTATTGTGGACCTGATCGATTGCAAACAAAGCATTGATCCAATATCGTCCTGACATCCTTACTTACATATTAAAGCTACTACAGCATTCATTCTTCTCATTAACAAGACACAGCTGACAAGAATGGGCATTCTATGCTCTTGCTTCGGCAGAGACAGACGCGACTGCAACGAAACAGCACCGTTACGGGATCGCTATTTGAGTGAGCGATGGTGTTTCCTGGATACGACCCGAGGTAGTACCAGAATGATGATCTCATTAAAGACTCTACAGTCTAATCAAAGGAACTGATATATTAACAACATGAACTGCTACACCGGATTCCATCGATCTCTACTTGTATCTGCATATCGCAAGGTTAGGGCGCACTCAACCCAACTTCGGATATAGTCGTCAGACTTGATCACCTGACACTATGTTAATTGATACCGATTTATACAAGGGTATGTCTTTACAACAAGTAAATGTATTTATGGAAACCGACGACCGGTTATTATATATATGGAAATGGCGACGTTACATTATTACTTGACCATAAACATTATACTTGGACATACTGCACAAATATCTTGTCGACAGAAGAATTTTTCAAGAGGAAGACCTGAGTTTAATATATATATACTGAATGTGCTACAGTGAACGGTATATACGATTGGTACCGGGGCAAGTATCATTGTTGTTTTATAACGGCTAATTCGTGGGTTGATGTATCTTCATACATAACTCTAAACGAATCTTAGTCAGAAAAGAAATAAGTTGAAAGATTATTATGTCGGAAACGGAGTTCCGCCATAAAAACTGGGAGGGGGTACTGTGGACATCACCCCCCGAATTATCAGGTAAAAACTCAGAGTCAATGATTTATAGATTTCGTTTTGCGGACATGTCTGAAATGCCAATTTGATACTGGTCTTTTGGAGGCTTTTTGTCTTTGCGTCA